>JAAXCT010001807.1:0-124445 GCA_012490785.1 Eragrostis nindensis
GCAGAAGTAAACTTCATAGTCCTGCTTTCTGTGTCCTTTCATCTTCCACGTATGAGCATTCTTTCACATCAAAAGTAACAATTGAGCCATCAACTTTAGCTGGCATGCCATCACAATACATTGTTGCTTTCAACTCATCCTGAAATTTTCTGAACATGCTTATTGTGTATGCTTTGGCAAGCTGCTCTTCCATGAAGAACTTTGTTACAGTCAATGGAGTCCTATAGGAGGATTCTTCATCTGCTTGCAACTCCTTCCTGTATTGTTCTCCAGTATCATCTCATATTTACTGAAAAATTGCTTCAAAGAGGTTTTTGGGTACACAAACCCATCATAGTACGATGAAATAGACTCCCCGCACTGTGAAATTGACATCCCTGCCCAGAATTTGTTTTTGAGATAGGCAGGTGCCCAGAGATGACGATGGTCATACAGAGAACTAAGGCACTCATTATCTCCTAGTCCATGTTCCTTGATAATCTTCTTCCAGTCAGCTTCAAACTCTGGGATTTTCAAAGACCCATACGTTACTTTCTTCAGTGCTTTCTTGATTGTTTTAAATTCTGCATGTTCCTTCAAGTTCTCAGCTACATCTTTCATAATACGATACAGGCAAAGGCGATGTCTAACTTGTGGGAAAACTTCTCCAACCGCATCAAGAATAGCATTGTAATGCTCGGTAATGATTGCTTGTGGGAAGCAACCCTTCATACATGCCAAAAATGCTCTAAACAACCAAGCATAACTGTCAGCACTCAGATCTGAAAGTAAACCAGTACCAAACAGAACCGGATGTCCATGATTATTCATCCCAGTGAAGAAAACAAGAGGCAAATCATATTTTTCAGTCAAGTATGATGTGTCAAAGTAAACTACATCACTACCAAAGTAAGCATGTGCTGCCTGTGACCTGGCATCACTCCAGAACAAGTTCCTCAAACGCCCTTGTTTGTCCAAATCTACTGAATAAAAGAAGTAAGGATTCTTGTTCTGCATGTTCCCAAAAAACTTCTGGATATACTCATCATCTCCTTCACCAAACTTAAGCCTCCTATCTCAGTAAAGTTTCCTTGCTCTTTTACAACTGGAACGTTCCTGCTACCCTTCAGTTGTGATGCAGGTTCCCCATTCTTGGCATCAGTCAACTTCCTGTAACAGTTGACAAGTGACTCGGAGGACTGGTGGAGTGGATGATTGTGCTCATGACTAGCATTATCGATATGAAGCCATCTATCTTGCCTTAACTTCAATGATATCCTCGCTGCGCAGTTTGTCTTGGTAGACTCTCTAGCAAGAGGGTAGTTGGGATTTGCTCTCCCTCTCCCAGCTCGACTACACCCAAGCACCAACCTACGGCACACCCCTGACTTTAAATACGACGACTTCAGAATAATTGTCGAAAACCAGAATCCTCAGCATACTGCTTGTAGTAGTTTACTGCATCATCAAGAGTTTTGAACCTCAGCCCGACACGGGGCGCGTTATCAATCTCTTTGGCCTTTCCGTTATCTTCCTGCCCGCTATCATTGTCGTCCACGAGGATCACCTCTTTTCCCTCGTGCAGCGACACCTCTTTTGCGGGACCCTCCCAAATCCTACCAAAACAAACGAAGCATCATGTTTTTTTAATTAGCTGACAACACAAAGACTGAACATTTAAAGTAGCCTTAGCATTTCTCACCGGAGACACCTCAACACTTTTCAGCAATGCGCCATTTTCAGGTAACCCTGAGTCCTTCCCATTCGCATGAGCAGCAACATCGTCGATTGGCACCTCCCTCGGCAATTCCTCTAACACCGGGGCGGGCTCAACGTGGGACATGGGGTTCAGTCCAACTGAACCCCCAAATAATTCAGAAAATAAACTGCACTCGCCTTAGGAAGATTGATCTTGCGAGCTGAAGAAAAGCCTATTCAGACCATGAACTGAAGTGGATTGGAGCAATCCCTACAAGCAAACTAGGGTTTACTTACCAACAGAAGAAGAAACCGATGCGAATCCGGATGGATCTCCAACCGAAGCCAGTACAGCTGCAAGAAGGGAGTTGAAGTGGAGCCGGAAGCGCCCTCGACGGGAGAAAGCTTTGGCTGATGGCCGGGCTTGCTGTGTCTCGCTGCCGGCCGGCGAGAGGTCGCCAACAAGCCACAACTCTCGGCGGCAGTAGGGGAGAAAGGAGCAGGCGAGGAAATGCTCTTCCGGTCTCAGGCCCCCTCAAGTTTGCAAATTTGCAGCTATACCCTCAGACGCAAATGCTAATGTGCGATTTTGGTTTTGTTGCCTAATAAGAGACTCCGGTTCACTTAAAAATGATCCGGTGACAAATTAGCCCTTTAGCTATATCAAACTTTGGCAAACTTTGATGAGTGAAATGGGGTCTAAAATACTATATTTGCTCCTTTGATATACGAGATATAATTGTTGTTAGGTGATTGTTATTTTTATTTAGCTTATGTATTTAATTGTGAAAAATTATTTTCCTTCTTAGACTCCCCTATTTATTTTAACTTTAATTTAAGTTCCGTAAAAACATTTTCATCCGAAGCCATTTTCGAGTAATTTTGCACAGGTGGCGGTAATACATATGTATCAAAAATCTCATGAAATACATATACATTATCCTCGGTGAAAAAGGAAGATTAATACAAAACCATTTCGCAAATGAGTTACCATAAGTACAATATTTACATAATCAAAACAAAACTACATGATCGTTGACGAGTTGCTGCACAAGCGCTCAACCCCACGAAATTAGCATGATGCAAGCTGCCAAAAAGCTGGGACCAACGACAAGGTCAAGCCGTGCCTGGAGGTGGCTTGCCGGCGTAGCCGTCGCCGTACCCACCGTGGTGCGGAGGCGCCGGGTAAGCCACGGGCGGCGGGTAGGCCGCCGGGTACGGCTGCGCCCACTGCGTCGGCTGCCCCATCGCGACGCCGGGGTCCGCGAACTGGCCCGGCGGCGGCGGGTACGACGGCTGCGACCACTGCGGCTGCCCCATCGCGGCGCCGTACTGTCCCTGCGCGGCCGCCGGCTCGTCCTTGTGCAGGTTGACGTAGGCGGCGACCGCGCAGGCCGTGGCGACGGCGGACGCAACGGACGCCGTCGCGAAGACGCCGCCCCTGACGACGGAGCAGCCGTAGTAGTAGTAGGTGCGGTTGAAGCGCCGCGCCCCCCGAAACCTCGAGAGGCCGCTCGTCCCGCCGGAGTTCCGCCACGCGCCGTACAGGAACATCGCCGTCGCCACCGCCACCACCACCCTGGAGAATCGAAGCACCAAACGATAAGCTCACGCGGTGCAAGAGAACAAACGGCCGCCGCCGCTGCGGCGAGTTCACGTTACCAGGCGATGGTGGCGAGCTTGACGGCGGTGGAGCGCCTGCCGCCGCTGCCTGGCGCGCTCCGGTTGCCGTAGCGGCCGAACCACCCGCTGGCCGCTGTGGCGATGGCCATCCCCGTCAGCACGAGCAGCGCCGCGGCGATGCCGCATGCGAACGCCGCCGTGCGCCGGTACACGCAGCGCTGCCCGTCGTACCCCATCAAGGCCTGCGTCGACACCCCGGCCGAATTGAATCACGATCGTGTCAGTCACAGCAGAACAGGGTTGCTCCGTTGAATCATCACGCACGCAAGAACGCGTCTTCAAAAAAACAGAGACAGAACAGAAAGTGGACTTGCCTTGGAGTTGGCGCGCTCCGAGACGAACCCCAAGACGGCCGTGGCGAGGCCCAGCACGGCCGCCACTGCGCTCACCAGCACCACTCGTTTCTGCATAATTTCACTAGCTCCCCGATCGATATCCCACCAAAAGTCAGAATCAAGAATGCCTCACCGAGATGATGACGACGGAATTTTGCCGTCTCTCTCCTCTCTCTCTCTCTCTCTCTCTCTCTCTCGTACAATATATTGAGCACGGACGAGGTCAACTTCCAGCTATGCTAACTCGATCGGCAAGATAATAAATCGGTTGTCTGTCAGTGCCTAAAATTCCTTCGCCTCTCCAGTTCCTATTGTTTTGACCAGAAAAATGCAGCACTGGAGCAGACTTGTTCCAAGGGTAGGTACCTAACCTGCCCATCAGCGCGTAACACAGAATAAGAAACCGTGCAGGCTGTGACAGTTCCGTCAGGCGTCCGTTTCATAAGATTTTCTATCTCATCGTTAGAAAATGTACGTGCTGCAACCTGGACTGTTCCAACGTGACCTTCAAAAAAAAATCTGGTTTCCAAAGATAAATAAAACACAAACCAGATAGCGCACGTCAGGAACTATCAGCACAGAAAAATGTTACCGTATTAATCGCGCGACCAGGACAGTGGTTAGCAAGTCAAACGCACATAAGTGATAAGCCCAAGCTTAATTAGATCACACATGTAGACATCTCGAATCGTGTAGTTAAACCCTAGCGTAGAAAGAACCACCTGCATATTCTATCGAAGCCAAAAGAGTTGACATTGTTGACACGAACATGTTGCTGACTGTTTTTGAATGTTGTTCGCAAGAATTTCACAAGACTCTCACAAGAAAATATCGCTCTTTCTTTGGGCTGCAAGAAGCCTTGAAAAAGATTCTGTCATGAACAGTTCTGGGCCAGTGCAGAATCCAAATGGGCTGGGTATGCGTGCGCCACGAAACGGGCTTGCAGGCCTCAATTTCATTACGAAACGGAATTCCCGCGATTTCGTAGCACAACTCGGGCGCTCTCGGAGTCCAGACACCGACCGGTGGATGTGGTTTGGAATTTAGATCGTTGGAACTTTAGGTCTCATCATTCATCAATCAAGAAGAAAATAAAAATGGATAATTGGATGGAACAGTCCTGCCCTCTCTGCACACTGCAAACACTGGAGTCTGAACAGATCCTCAAAAAAAAAAAAAAAAACTGAAGTCTGAACAGCATCAGGAAAAGGAAAATCCAAGAGTACCGTGGATGACCTGCCCACGATGCAAGCAACCGGATTGCTTACCAGGATCGCTCAAGATCCGAATCCCAGGACCGAAGGCTGAAGCAACTGAATCTAATCATGGTAAGTAGTAGCCAGACACAGACAGCGTAGACACCATCACTATCGATCGAGCTTCCCGGCCGGTCTTGCACGGCCCTTAACGTCCACTCGTGGCACCGTCGGCGTCGAAAAGAACAGATAACTGAACGGACGGTCGAAAGCTTGGAATTAGCTGGAACGGACGTACGTCGTGATGCTGACTAAACGAGGTTACCTAGTTTGGGAACAGCTAGCTCACTCAGCATCGCTTTCTCCGACGTGGAGACAACGCTGTTAGTGACGTGATGACGGGAGTGGTCGTTGAAACTTCGACGAGGATTGAGGATCGTAGAATTTTTCTGATGGGATCGATGCTTGGCGTGGACCGTGAAATGAATACGAGGAGCTAATGGCTGATCAGTATCTCAACCTCTTTTCTCGTGGCTGGTGGCTTCAGCTCAGCAGTCCACCGCATTCCTTGGCATATTTGCTGTCAAATGAGCGAACGAATGACTGATTTTAGCTAGTATCTCAACCACTTATCTTGTGGCGGGTGGTTTCAGTTCGGCAGTCAAACGCATTCTTCGCTGTAGTCAGTCAGACAGTCAGCTCTCAGCGCAGCCGGTGGTTTGTCCGTATGGTAGTGTCATTGGAGCCTTTTCATCGAAGTGTCATTGGAGCCGAGCGTTCTCGCCGGCGAAAATTTTCGGCAACCCGGCGCGTGGAACTCGTCGCCCGTCATTGGATCAAACTGGCTGGAGAAAAGTTCCGCGCTTACGGGGTACATTTTCTTTGCCTGATTTTGTCTGCAAATGAATAACAAACCCGGCCTTCTCCGTGTCCCCGAACTGATACTCCGCAACCAACATTTTCGTCCTCCCCGGAAGAGTTGGCACAAGTAGACCGCGTCAATCACCACGTTTCTTACACCCGCAGAGGCTTGGGACACGCATGTCGCTATACAGGCCTGATTTTGAGCTACAGGATCCTAACAACTTCTATTACGGGACTGTTATCTCTGAAAACGGCAGGACAGGTGCTGCGTCATATGGCAAATTCTTGGCGAGCTTCCTGTTCGTTCCAGGAGAAAAACATATGGCAAAATTTCCATTTCCATCCTACTTTATTTTATCCGCCAGAAAGCTGGAGATAGCACACGCAGAAGAGTCTTTCTTTTTCTTTTTTCTGCTTCACGTACTCCTCATGTCTTGAACCAATGGTGCAGAGGCCTGAAAGCGTTGAAGAGCGTACGTGACGATCACGGTGTGGACGGCTTAAAAGGCAATGCGGCACCACAATGCAAGCCAGCACTAAAGTAGATCATTCTAAATTCGTAATAGCCTCACACACTACAATCTCCGGCCTATATGTACGTGCTACCTGCAGCCGGCTACTATAATTGAGCTTAACAAACGAACTGCCCTGGCTAGCTAGCTAGGGGTCGAAAGTTGTTTAACTGATGACGCTACACGGCAATTTACTTTGCTCAACACTATCAATAAAAAATGGAAGGAATACTTGTTTTATCTTGCATGGCAGCATATACTAGAATGCCCAGCGACGAACAGCATACGTCGCCAAATCGCGATTCACGTGGTCGGTGTCATCAATCCGCACCGAATCAATCGAACAATAATATGAAATATAGTAGCACTACTGCACTAGCACGTCACGTCGTGAACCACTGCCGTGTTGATTAGTAGTAACTGACCTTTCACCGGACGCCTAATCGTTGTCCGTGATGTGTGCTGGGTATTTGTGATCACACATACAGTGTAACTAATCGATCAAGTTGAGTTTGAATCTCTAATTACAAATGACTACATGTCTTCGAACTCACTGAATGTATAGTACACACCACCTCTTTATGAATGTCTTCGAGAGACTGAACCCATACATGTTAAATTTACAAAGTCGTCGTATAGACGGCTCGCAATCGAATGGTGTTTAGTGGGGGCTCTAACCAGGGCCAACAGGTTATGCCATAGAGGGCGCCTTTGCAGCCGAGTTTTAAAAAGAAAATCTACTCCTAGCTAAACCAAAGAGCGCCATGGAAAGAAAACCTTGAAATTGACAATGTGCCGCACAAGCTAAAGAATAATAATGATCTGGCAGTATCTCAACGAGTGCATGCATGCTGCGTTGTTATTCTCTTAAGACTGAAATTTCACCTGAATCGACTAACTTTTTTTGTTATAAACAAATAGTGGCTCACGGCTTTTCATGCGTATCACATGGAAAACGCGAAGAATCCCGTGCAGGCTTTCATAGAATTCTTCAAAAGTTGAAAAACGGGAGTGTTTGGTCACCTGGATCGGTTCGTTGTTTATTCGTTCTGACCAAGGTTTACCTTACCGTTGCTACCGTTCCGACCGAGCCGGACCGGTAAGACCGGTTACCGGTCGGTAACCGCGATAACCGATAAAAACCGATGAAAACCGGACAAAATTCATCAAATTTTCAAATTCATTTCAAATTCAAAATCGAAAACCGACATACCGAAGAAACCGAACCGGACCGGTAAGGTCGGTTATCGCGATAACCGACGGTTACCGTCGATATTTCCATCCCTGGTTCTGACTCGATCTCAGAACGAGCAAAGATTCCCTGACGACGATCCAACAACTTGCGCCATGTTGACAGCGTATTATGTAGCTGTCTTTTGTGCCATTGTGCGCCAAATAATTTCCTGCAAATTCGGAAGCGAGATGCACAATTTGAGCTAGAAGGTCGTTGTATAAAGGAAAGACCAATTCTGAAAGCCTTGCATTGACCAGGATAAGCAATAAAATAAGTTGTAGCTTGAGAAAAATGATGTGTACGTGATCTAGTATCTACTAAGAAATGGCCCTCGATCCCCCACCTCCAACACACCATGATCGACTGAAGGGAAATTATCTCTCATTTTCACATACCGTCACTTGCATTTCGATTTCCTTTTCGGTTCCCATTATTATGCACCCAAGTGCCAAATGACTGAGAAGAAATAAGGCCACTGTATGGTCTGACCTGATGAAAAAAAAAAGTTTTCTTCGACTTCGAGATAGTGGCAGAAATAGAATACTTTGCTGACGGGCCATCCACGGCGAACACGGGCTGCTGCACGAGTCGACTGCTTCCGTTGCAGGAAAACAAACGTTCAAATCAAGCCGGCATGTGACCGGCGCAGAAGCCAACCAAAACTTCCACGGACCGACCCACCGAAGTCAGGGAGATGGAGTTGCAAGCAGAGAGACAGAGAGAGAATGAAATTTTGCTCTCGTCAAATCCCCAACTTTTCACGTCGCACGAAATAAACTTATCATTTGCCACTGCGCAAACTAGAAATCATCAGCATGTGAGCTGGGCTTCACGGCTTACTCCATTCGTTGGGGGGCCGTACATATGATCAGCAAGGTAAAATACCTACTACGTACTTCGTGATGTTGGGATAAAAAAACAGAGGAAATATTTCTGGACGGATTAATCTATTATATATAATTGACCATGAAAAGAAGTCTCCACATTCGCTCTCAAGGCCTAAGAAATTATCATGTTAATTCTAAAATGCTAGAAATTCCCACATTAATCCAAGAAAATAAGAAGAGAAAATTACCCACCACTGTCATTATGAAACAATTAGTCAGAAAACCCCCTAAAAATTTATAAAATAGCTAAATTCGAAATAATAAGAATAACTAAAAATACCCCTCACACATATTTCTAAATTACCCACCATGCCATTATGAGTCAAAAAAATAGCTAAATTTGGAATAATAAATAACAAAAAATATCCTTCACACCTATTTCTAAATTATCCTCCATGCCCTTACAAGTCTAAAAAAAACTAAATTCAGATTATAAAAAATAGCTAAAAATATCTCTAATTCTTATTTTTAATTTACCAACCATACCATTATGAGCAAATAGCTAATTTTGGAATAATAAAAATATCCAATAAACACTTGATCCCGATTTCTAAATACACCGTTATGCAGCTACACTGGCGTCGTCGTGCCAGCCATAGTAGTTAAAGTATAAAAAAAGATGCGTACATGTACACGTAGTGCAGAACACTGGTGTCAGAGCGTACATGTACCGTCGTGCAGCACACTGGCGTCCGTTCGCTTTCAGACGCCAGCACCGGGCGCGAGCGAGGACCTGTGTGTAGAAGTAGAACGGTGCCTGCGTGCTCCTCCGTCTCCCTCTGCTGACCGCATGCAACTAATCCCACGACCCGCGCAAAAATAAAATAATAATAATAAAGCTCCGGCCACTCCACTTGCGTAATTAGCTAGCGTGGAGCCTCAAGTCCAAGTAGAGCCTCGATCCCGAGCCGTCCCTATAAATAGACACACTCCCTTGGCTCGCTCACCACCCACTTCGTCATACTCATACCCTCCTCCTCCGCTAGCTAGCTCGCCGGCCGGCGAGGGAAACCGGCCGTCTCTTCAGCGTTCCAAGCTCTCCAGCTTCTCCGGGCCGGGGATCGCCGGCGAGTACCTGACCCGATCCATGTCGTCGTCCATGGACTTGGTGAGCTCAAAGGACAAGCAGGAGACCGCGGTTCCGGCCAAGTAAGTAATGAACTCGCACCCGCGCGTCTCTGCCCATGTCGCGTGGTCTCGTCTCTGGCTGCCGTGCCGTTGCGTTGCGTGGCGTAGCGTGCATTGATCTGACGAGACGAGGCTGTTTGTTGTGCTGCGGCTGCATGGCAGGGCTGCGCCGTGGTGGACGTCGGAGACGGTGGCGGTGGTGACGGGCGCGAACCGCGGGATCGGGCACGCGCTCGCGGCGCGGCTGGCGGAGCAGGGCCTCACCGTGGTGCTCACGGCGCGGGACGAGGAGCGCGGGGAGGCCGCGGCGGCGGCGCGCTCCGGGCCAGGGGACTCCGCGGGTCCGTGCGGTTCCGCCGGCTCGACGTCGGCGACCCGGCGTCCGTCGCCGCCTTCGCGGCGTGGCTGCGCGACGAGCTCGGCGGCCTCGACATCCTGGTGAGTGAGTCCGTCGATATCCTCTCGCCGTGAGCTCTTGTGAGGTTAAGCGACGTTTTCAGCTGGTTTCTGGTCTACAGTTTCATCATCGGGCGCGGCGCCGTGCGTCTCCGTCCCTTTAGCCTTTCGTTAATTTCCCGTTTTCGCCTTGCGCGGTTTGATGTCAAACTTCTCGAGAAGCACAAGATTCGCCCGCAAATGGAAGTAAAAGTGATGACCCCAATATTCAACTTGTGGGTGCAGCAACGCGGTGGCTGTCGAGTCGTTTACAGTTTTTTCTTTTTCCCGGAACATGGTGCTGTTCGGAGTATTATCATTCTTTTTATGTATGACGTTAGTTAGGCCCTGTTTGAAACCTCTAAGGATAATTGTTAGCTGCTAAAATTAGCACTAGAGGTTCCAAACACCTTAGCTAATAGCCCAGCTAATTGTTAGCTACCACCCCGACTAACAACTATCCCATTAGCTCCCTCAACCCAACTAATACTAGCTAATAGGTGACTAATAATTAGAGGTTTCAAATACCTGCAGCTAATAGTTAGCTAGCTAATAGCTAATGACTGAAATTAGCTAGCTAACAATTATCTATAAAGGTTTCAAACAGGGCCTTAGTTTAATCAGAGCTCTAGAGCTAGACGAAGTGAGTAGCGATCGATGTGGTTGTTGTAGTCATAAATCTAGCATCACACACAGAAAATCAAATTTTACAATTTATAAGAGACGGTCGGTCCACCCCAGGACGAGTTTGGCAAGATCGAGCAATCGTGATTGCCTGAAGAAGTCAGAAAAGTCTGAGAAACAAGACAGCAACGACACTTACATCCAGTGGTCCACACTATAGACAGTGATCCTGTCTCTTTGTTCTCTAGCGACTTGTGATTCTGAAAGTCCGGACACATTGCTGAATAGAAGCAACAAAAAGTTGGAGTAGGTTTCAGACTTTCAGCCCTTCTATTTTACGGCGGCACTGAAACAAGAAGGTCCGAATGCCTAAACATGGTTGCTTGTCTGCAAAGATATAGGATTAGGTTCATGTTAGTTATACTAGCTAGCTGGTTAATGCTGCACGACACGGTTTTTCAAATGCACCAGAATTCAGAAGTGAATAAAACAGTGATGCAGTGCAGATCCAGATTATATTGTTTTTGTCCATGCAATACGCGAGGGCCACTGAACTGCTCCCACTACCCCGTCGAGGCTTGCCCACCATGACGGTGGAACAGTGCCGTCTTTCTTCAGATTAAGCTGTAATATAATAGGCACTGCGAGTGGCGGCAGTTGCTACACTGCAATCCTAAGTCATCTCGTTCTACAATAATCTAAAACATTATTGAAGACGGTGTAGCATTATATTGTATTTCACCGCTGGCGTCAGAAATTGTATGTACACCTATCGGCCAATTGGCCAGCTCTGTTTGACTGCTTCTTATGCAAAACTGCAAAACTGACAAGAAGTATGGTTACCAAAAAAGTAGTTAGAATCAATGTGAACACTGATCATGCAAAATTAAGAACACAAGTTGGCTGCCGGAGTGATTCAGACATAAACAGAGCCGTCTCGGATTGCTTGTATCTGATTCTGACCGAGTTTGCTGTTCCTGCATGCAGGTGAACAATGCGGCGGTGTCGTTCAACGAGATCGACACCAATTCGGTGGAGCACGCCGAGACGGTCATCAGGACCAACTTCTACGGCGCCAAGATGCTCACCGAGGCGCTCCTGCCGCTTTTCCGGCGATCGGCGGCAACCAGCCGGATCCTGAACATGAGCTCCCTGCTCGGCCTCCTCAACGTAAGTGACCAAACGTCGTACAGACTGCACTGAACTATCACGTACTACTGCCGAACACTCGAAAACACCTAAACAATATATCTACTGATCTAGCAAAACATCGCAGCATTTAGAGGTCTAATAACACTCTGGACAACACCTAACCTTCGGGTTAAGTTATGCTCTACCTGTCGATCGTTACCCTGTGCCTGTCGATCTTGTCTGACGCTTGTAGTTGCACGCATGTCAGGGCAGTTGAAACAATATGCACCTGCAGAATAATGGGCGCACATGCCAGTGTTGACTTCAACTTTTTTTGTTTACCTCCCGTGGACTGTGGTCGAATCAAACTACCGAGGTTTTTAATAGACAGCGGTTAGATTAAAGAGCAAGTGGCCTGACCTCGAGCTCAGTCTCTGTTCAGACTTGAGAGGCAGCGGACTGTGAAGTTTCAACCCGCCCTCTACACGTTCCGTAGAGACATGGTCACTTCGCTGTCCTTGTCGTGTCGATCAGTAGACCCAACACTGTCCACACCTCCACACCCTGCATAAGCATGACTGAACAGTCCACACAGCCATGTCAAACGAAACTTCAGTTAGTACTAGATGATGAGCTGAAGCACAAATCAAGTACTCGTAGTAGTAGTTGTTCACATTGTTGTTTCCATTAATTGCAGAAGCTGCGCGACCCGGCGCTGCGGCGCATGCTCCTGGACGAGTCCTCGCTGACGGAGCGGGACATCGAGGGCATGGTGTCGCGGTTCCTGTCGGAGGTGGCGGACGGGACGTGGCAAGGGCAGGGCTGGCCCGCGGTGTGGACGGACTACGCCGTCTCCAAGCTGGCCCTGAACGCCTACTCGCGGCTGCTGGCGGCGCGGCTCGCCGGGCAGGGCGTGGCCGTCAACTGCTTCTGCCCCGGGTTCACGCGCACCGACATGACCCGCGGCTGGGGCAAGCGCACCGCCGAGGAGGCCGGCCGCGTCCGCCGGGCTCGCGCTGATGCCGCCCGCCGAGCTGCCCACCGGCAAGTTCTTCAAGTGGAGCACGCCGCAGCTCTACTCCAAGCTGTGATCGATGCGATGCGTGTCGGGAGGCCTGGTTGCAGACTGGCATTGTTGTTACCGGTGGTGCGCAAGGTGGCCGTGGCGCATGGCTCCTTGGCTTGGCTTGGCTGATTTTTGGTTGGAGTGCGTAGCGTTTCGATGTGTGTACGCAATGCTGGTTCGTGTCTCGGTCGTGTTGCCGTCAGTATGCAATGGTGGAGGTAGAGGGAGTTTTTGTGGCATTTTCACTTGGCAGTGCATGCAGATCGCTCTGCTGGGCGTATGATCTGATAGAGATCGATTCGGCCGGATACGGTGAACAATAATGCTTGTTTGACACACCCAGATGTTCTACGCATTTTTTTCTTTTCAGTCTTGAGACTACTCCCGCAGCGTCAATATTGGGCTTGTTCGCTGGAATGCTGAAACACCGTAGCTGGCGGTTTTTTGCTGCTCCTATTTTTGAAGTGCAAACAGACAGCCACCAGCAGCAACGGCTGTTATACAGCCGAACAGGATTGTCACGACAGAGACAAGCGCACGATTTTTTTTTCTTTTTTGAAATGAGAAAAAGTTATGTAACAGAGTCTTTGAACGAAACTAGCAAGAAGGCCGAGCAGGGCGGGCTGCTCCTGCCAGTCTTGGGCCGAATGACGCAGGGACGCAGGGGTTGGGCTGACAAAGGGAAAGCTACGGGCCAACGTATTCTCTCTGCCAGACCCATCACCCATGCGCCCTCTGCCTCTTGCACTAGCGATTGCCCGTCCCCTCCCAATCCAATCGGCTCCGACGGCGGCGATTGCGGCGGTCCTGGATGCCGGCGGCGCCGACGGCGAGCGCTGGCTCCGGCCACGTCGGAGGGAGAGCCCTGGAAGGCGGCGGAACCCGCCCACGCATCGGCGACAGAGATCAAGATCAATGCGCCGCGACGGCCGCCGCCGCCAAGAAATGCCGGTAATTCGAAACCCTCCCTCGCTTACGTCATGTAGGGACCCACCTGGCGACTATTGCGGCCGCGCGGACTCCAGCCATCGGTGAGGCCCCACTTGGCCAGGGCGCGGGCGCAGGGGAGGGATCGCCTTGGCATGGGCCCACCACAGGCTCCATCTCGTGCGTCCGAAGACGCGCGGGCTTCGCGATCGCACGGATGACAGGCGTCCGGACGAACCGGCCGAGGGAAGGGGCGCGGCTACAAGAGTCTCTGCTTTGGCGTGAGTGCGAAGCTGGCGGTTGCGCTCGCTGCATGCGCGCATAGCAACTCCACTTTTGCTTCGCAAGAACAGCTGCAGCAGCAGCAGCAGCGAAAGGTGAAGGTGAGATCGGCCTCGCTCCCTCTTCTCTCCTTTTCTTCTGGTTTCTCCGCTTCCTACACCCGATCGAACCCCTTCTGCTTCTTCTTCGTTGCCATTCCGTTGTTGCATTAGCACCAGGATGGATTTCTGCCCTGTTTGATCCTTCTTGTTTGGTGGTAAGGCACGGCAAAGAACAATCCGCGTGTTGTGTTTCTCTGGAAACGATCTTTTGAAGTTTGTTTTCGTGTGGATTTTGATGTGCGGAACAGGGTGTCCGTTTCTTCGTGATTTTTTTTAGCACTGACTGGTTCGCTTCCTTCGCATTGATTGCCTTCAGGAATCTCTGCTTGTTTTATTTCTTTCTTTCAAATTTGATGAGAAATTGCTAAAACCCTTCTGTTGTTTGTGCTGCCGTTCCTCTTGCTCTTGGACTCTTGGTACTTCCCTGATGCTAGTGGCGGTTCGGCAACTCTGTGCTCTTGATGTCAACCCGTCTCGATCGCTTCCTTTTTTTCTCGCTTTATTTTGCTGTGGTGATGCGCTTGTCGGAAGTTTTGGTTTCTTGTTTCTGAATGTGGTTTTACATCTCGACGACGTGCTGTTTGTTCGGAAGTATTTTGTTAATAAGCGCTATGTGGGCTGCAAGAATAATGATCGCTGCGTGCCTCGCTCTCGGTTCGTTAAATTACTGTTTGATTATTCTCGTACAAAGAGGTCTCCATTGCTTATGTGGATTATTTCGACCTGGGTGAATGACGGGTTATTACAAGCCTGAATAGTGCCTTCTTGTGCGTAATTATATCTTTGTCTTTGTCATATGCTAGCCCAGAACGGTGTGTATGATCATCTCGTCGAGCCATGTTTGCTTAGTTCTTCTGCTTGATATGGTCACGTGCACTGCAAGTTCTAGGATCCATGCTTTGTCTTCCCTGTTTTGTTGATAGAGTATCTCTATGATGTTGTATTAACACTAGACATTTATAGGAAACAAACCCTGCAATGGGTGCATCGAACAGCCATCATGTTCGTGGAGAGTTCAAGATTACTGATGGAGGAGAAAAGTCAGAACAAGGTGCATCATCAGTGCATGCAAGTTAGGATTCGAGAATGTGGAATGCATGAGTAGATCTACTTGCTTCTTATAATTTTGGAGAATATATCACAATGTTCGATTGATGTGTTGCTCTAATTTGGGATATCAATCGATGATTACTCTGAAATACTCTGATCATTCCTTTTATCCTGCAGTGTGCAGTTGTCCCAGATCTAGATGGTGTCACATCGTTCTTTGGTGTTTATGATGGCCATGGAGGTTTGATCCTGATTGTCATCTTCTTGTAGCAATTTTTCCAAACTTGTCAGCGATTGGCATAATTGATGATTCAAGCATTATTAACTCCTATGGAATTGTTTTGAATAGGAAATTCATGATCCTATATACAATATAGGTGGTGCACATATGTTTGTCAGTTTGTTTATTGTCTGTGTAGACACTCGACATTTATCTACTTATGCTGTCGTCATCAGTTTCAGCAATTAGTTACAGAATTTGCAATCATGCTAACGTACATGCACAATCGGCTTAGCTTCGATTTAGTGGGCTGTTCAGTTATTTTTGTGGGAAAAATAAATTGCAAGGGATCAAATTTCATGAAAGGGGTTGTAAAGAAAGAGATTCATCATAATAGTGATGACGATAATAACTGTATGTTTTTTTTCACATATGTTTATATTATCAATATTGATTGCTCGGTAGTTAATTGTTTGATGTTCTTTGCCATGTAAGGGCAATAGCAGTGTAAATGGGCCACGGTACTATCGACTCTCTGTTTTCAATAGATGACATTTACTACTTCGTTATATAAATAGCCAATTGTATGTGCTAAGTTGCTGTATTTTCTGTTTCAGGAGCTGAAGTAGCATTGTTTTGCGCGAGACAATTTCATTTTGAGCTTCGCAGCCATTCAAACTATCAGAAGGATCTGAATAATGCAATTAGGAGTGTATTTTCCAGGTTATTCTGTAGATAATGTACCCTATAATCCAAATCTTTGGTTGCATTATTTCTATTCTTTTTCCACAGTGATAGTCCAAAGGGCCAATATTATCTTCATTTTACTCATAGTCATGTTTGTTGAATGCATATATCTGCTAATAAAAAATGCGTAACTGTTTTCTGCTTACTCTTTACAGAATAGATTGGCTGTTGAAACGATCAAATGAATGGATGGGATTAATGGACCCAAGAGTTCATGCCAACCATTGGCCCTTCACTAAGGTAACATTTGAACTTCTGAATGTTCTTTATGGACGCAGCTGTTGAAGAAGTTGATCAAAACCTTATCTCTTTGTATTGTCCATATTATTGACCGTAAAAGGGAACTGGACGGATGTGTATAATATGGAGGATATATTGTTCTTGTCGAGGTGTTCTTCGGAGTCAGAATTATTTATTTATGCATCTAGCTTCAGTTACATATTATATATACGTCCTGGTTTACTGAGTTGGAGGCCAAAGGTTTCTTAGGCATCTTGGTTGTCCTACTACCCAATTTAAGGTATTACCTGATAAGTTTCTTTTCGGTTTATAATTTTTCTTCATGTTCTTTCACACCTTTTACATAGGCCACGAGTAAAAAAGTTCCACCCCTGTAGGGGTTTGGAACCTATTTTTGTTATCCCTTACTTTCATAATATTATATTTTCCTCCAGATACATCAGTTTGTATTTTTTCCCCCTCAGGCAACTCCTTACATAGCACCACAGTACATGGGAAGCACTGCATGTGTTGCTGTCATCAGAGGCACCCAGATCACTGTTGCAAATGTTGGAGATTCTCGTTGTGTGGTCTCAAGTAACAGAAAGGTTTATGATTTTGTTTCTTGTCAAGTGTCTGCTGCTGAACCTAATGGCATACTCTTTTATTTCATAGCAAATGCATCCGAGTGGTGACTAAAAATATGCTTGTTTCCTTGTGTCAAAAGGCAATTGAGTTATCTACTGATGACAAAGCATTCGAGCGGAATGAAAGCAAGAGAATTAAAAAGCAGGAGGACTAGTGTGGATGGATAAAATTGTGATATTAGGAGCACAAATGCCACTGTTGGGCATTCATGCGATTCATGGAGCGTTAGCCACCTCCAGAGTGATTGGTAGTCTCGTGTAATTGTTTTTTTTCAATAGTTATATGTTAGCTGTTGCACTGTAATTGATCATTTTGCTTACAACTCAGGAGATTTTGCATTCAAGCAGAACAAGAAATTGCCTATTGCAGAGCAAATGGCGATATCTGATCCACACCTTCGATCTGTAAGTGTTACTAAGCTGTTTGCTAGAGTGTAATTTTATTTCGCTGGGCGTGGTCTGATGGAAAATGATCTTTTTCATTATTAGATGGAGATAACCGATGATATTGAGTTTCTTGTCATGGCAAGTCACGTTATCTGGTAAGTCCCCAGGAAAACATAATAGAATGGAATATTTTCAACTCAAATGGGCACTTAGAACCTTGTATGAGGCCCAATGTAGCTACATGCCATTTGTAGTTCATTTTATTTGATTTTAAGTTAGTGTATAATGACCCTAGAGTGAGAGGAAATAACACAAAAGGGAGTGTGTGACTGAGCGTAAGTGTTAGCTAGCGCTTCTCAATATCATTGAACATCATGACTTGTTACATGTTTGACGTAGCTAGTTGAAGATGACCAGCCAATTATATTTGTTTTATTCTGTAATAGTTTGCTTCCAGGAATTGATGCCCTAACATTTCGTGTTTGAACTTAGACTAGATATAGCTGCGACATGGTTTGTGCCATAGTTTTCCGCTCAAAAGGGATGATGCTAATTGTCAAATATTCTTATACTGCATGCCTCTTGTTTTCTTTTTGGCAGGGAATGTATGACGAGTCAGGATGTGGTTGATTTTGTACACCAAGAGTTTGAATCCGTGAGTTTCTTCACCCTTTCATCTTGTCGTTTAAGCGATACACTACTTGAAATTTTTTTCGGATCAATAAACTCATGTCACAAACAACTTTTACTACCGAACATAGGTCCTGTAGCTGTTATCTCTTTGGGCTGGTACTTGGCCTGACAGATCAACATTTGAAATCTAATACATGAGCATGGCTTGTTTAGAATCTATTCCTTTGTTGCTTGAGTCCTTTTTGAGAGTCGTTGCGTTTAACGTTCGCTGTGTCTGTGATGAACGCAGGGTGAGACTGATCTGCGCATCATTTGCGAGAGGCTTGTCGATGGCATGCTCGATGGCAGCATGACATCGTGTGAAAACACCACTGTCATACTGCTTCAGTTCAAGGACGGCACGTCCACCGCGGCCGAGGGAGAGGGCAGCAGCGACCAGGACACTGCATCTGAATCCAGCGAAACGCCCTCCCGGATGCTGAGATGGTAGGAAGAGCACTAGCTTTTCTGAAAGGCCAGGAGATAGTAGAAGGGAGCAAATCATCTTAGCTGCAGAGAGTTTTGAGATGGTAGCAGAAGGTTGTTTGCTGCAGAGTTTTGATGTGACGCCACTGCGTAGTATGATAACGTTCTAGTACCTTCTTTTTCTTACTGCTGTGCTGTAAACATTCCACAGGATATTTTGCTTGGTATTCAGAATTCTGAAATTGAATTTGTGCCTAACCGAGTTATTAGCACTCATTATTGAAATTGCTCTCTGCCTTTGGGGTCTCTGCGTTAGCTATGTACTAGCAGTATGCTCTGATCTGCCCTGTCTTGGGTGCATAATTACATGATGATGCCAACACGAAGAAATACTTCGCTTTTGACTTCGGTTGATTATAACTTGTCATTTAACGAATATGCAACAACATGCCAATGCGAATGCTTTTTTTTTTGGAACATGCCAATGCCAATTGAGCGTTGAGTACGGAAAATGGGCTCGAAAGTAGCGTGCTCGACCCACGAAACAAAGTACCAAGCGCAAACTTGAACGCTTCTCTGCTCAACTGGCCCATTCATTCCTCTCTCTTCCGTTGCACCGACAAGCTTCTCCCATCGAATCTGCGGGCGGCGGCGGCGGCAGCACCGAAGCCGTCCCCGGCGACGGCCGACGGCGTCACCTCCGGCCATGGAGGAAGAGCCGGGGAGGACGGCTGCGACGGCGGCGGAGCTCACCCAGTCACCAGCAGAACCGCGGCGCCAACCTCTGCGACGACGACGCCACGGCCAAGGAACCGTGCCCCACCTCTCCTTCGCCCACCGCGACGCGGGCCCCGCTTGACTGCCAATTCAGTTGCACCGGCATCGGATCCCTACACGTGGACTGGATCCTGACGTCATCACCTGGCGGGCCGCGGAAATCTCGGGGCAGTGGGGCCCCAGGGCAGGTGCTTGCGGAGCGTCAGATCGGCATCAGGCGGTGGAGACGAGCCGGGGGGCGACGGCCTCGAGGGGTACAAAAGCCTGGCCTTGCCTGCGTGCTTGGGAAGTTGGTGGTGTGCTCGCTGCATGCACAACCACTTTTGCTTCGCGAGAGCAGCAGCAGCAGCAGCAGAGCGAAAGGTGAAGGTGAGATCGTCCTCGTTCCTCCCCAATCTCCTCGCTCCTCCGCCTTCCCCTTCCGAAATCCCCCCTCCGCTCTTGCTTGCTCTGATCGAAGCATCCGTGTACGCCTCTGTTGTTGTTGTTTGTTGGTGGTGGTGGTGGTGCCCCAGCGTGCTGCTCGTGTTGTTCGTCGCGTGTGTTCTTGGTGCGCTGCGGTTTTCTCTCTCGCTTTATCTGCTGTGCCGTGTCGTGTGTTCATGGAGTTGCGTTTCTGCAGTTTATCGCTTCTGGATTTTGTGGTGGTTTTATTGGAGGAGACATGAGGTTGGCGAACACCGAGAAACAGTGGTGATCTCTGCTTCCTCTGTTCTCTTGTGCGTCCGATCCGTTCTGTTCGTCGGCGCTCTCTGTTCTGGTGGTGATGGTGGTGGTGTACGGCGTACTGTTCTTGCTGTTCATCGCGTGGTATTGGGTGTCTCGTGTTTTTCTGCTCCCCCTATGTCGGGAGTTCATGCAGTTGCGTCCGTTCGTGGGCGCGTTTCTGCAGTTTGGTGGATTTTGTGGTGGCTTGATCGGAGGAGACATGAGGTTCGCGAGCACCGAGAAACAGTGGTGATCTCTGCTTTCCTCTGCTCTGTTCTTCTTTCTCACCTCACCTTCTATTATGCGTCCGATCCGTTCCGTTCGTTTGCAGTCTCTGTTCTGGTGGTGGTGGGTGTAAGGCGTGCTGTTCATCGCGTGGTCTTGGGTGTCTCGTGTTTTTCTGCTGCCGCTTTCTTTAATCTCTAGGGAGTTGGGTTGCGTTCGGCGTCATCTTCTTGCGTGCGTTGATGCTGTTTAGTTCTGAACTTGGTGATGGTTTTGTGGTTGGAGGAGACAGGAGGAGGCTTGCGAGCACCGAAATCCATGGTCATCTCTGCATTCCTCTGTCCTTCGGTGTGTTACCTGCTCTTGTGCATCCGTTCCGTTTGTTGTTGTTTTTTGTTGCTAGATTTGTTTCGCTTTATTTCTTGTTTTGGTGCGTTGGTGGATTTACTGCATGTGGATGTTCACTTTCGCGACGTGAAAGATTCGAACCACTGTTTCTTGATCCCTCATGTTCTTGTTGCTAACTTGCTGCTTTTGATGCTACTGAGCGCACGGCAACTCCCGTGCTCTTGATTTCTACCCGCCTTGATCTCTTATTTTTCGTTATGAGGCCTTAATACTCCGCATCTTGCTGTATCCCGTTCTTTCGTGATGTTGGGCACAAATTCGTGGTACAATAATGTGATTACAGCATGTCTCACTCCGTTTTCGTGGTTTGCATTTCATGATGCGCTCTCGTTACGTGACTGTGTTTTTTTTTTTCTTTTTGCAAGATTGAACGGCGACATCTTGTTCATTGCTATATTTTTCATTGTTGCACTATCCCAGACGCACGATGTTCACAGCACACTGTCATGCTGTTGAGACCGGATTTTACCTGTTTAATTCTCCTTCCTTAATGGCAATGCGCACTTCAAATTGAACAACCTGTGGCCGTCTTTTCCTCTAAGGCAAACTTGTGAGTTTCTTTTGAGTTTTTCAATGATTTAAAGAGGTGACCATTTCTTCGTGATTCTTCTCTAGGACTGACTAGTTCTTTCTCGTCTATTTAACTGTTTCTGCTTGTTTTTACTTGTTTCCTCACTTTGGAATATGGTACTGTGATTTTTGAATCTGAATCTTGTTTAGTTGTATGTATCATTGACAGTAAAATCTTTGATTAATTTTTAGAACGATTTTCAAATAATATTACAGGGGCAAAAACAACGCCACTACACTTCAGTGTTACTGTTACATTTTGTAGGCATCCAGAATGATACTTCGATTGGTTAATTCAAACCTTTCCTCCGTTGGCCTTATTTATTTCTTGAACGCAGTTCCCACATATGTAGTTTATTTCTTCTCTCATTTTGCTGGTAAAGTATTTCTGTGCTGTTATATTCACACTCGCAATTTTCAGGAAAGCAAACGATCCAATGGGTGGATCTAACAGCCGTCTTCCGCAGCCTATAACTATGAGTCTTCCGCAGCCTAAAATGCCTAAATGTATAAGTCTACTGAAGTAGGAGAAAATGTCAGAATCAAGTATGCAGCATCATCTATGCAAGGTTGGCGTCCGTATATGGAAGATGCTGTGAGTAACCCATTGGCCTTTTCAAAAATAACTTGGAGATTTGGATAGCTCTAAAAATGTTTGCATGCTTGACTTGCTACACTAACCCTTTCTTTTACCCTTCCTATTCTGTAGCGTGCAGTTGTCCCAGATCTTGATGAACTCACATCCTTCTTTGCTGTTTATGATGGCCATGGAGGTTTGATTTTAGTTGTCTCTTCTTATTTATCAAGTAAACTTTCAGAGAATTCAAAAGCGTCCAGAAATACAGTTTGTATATATGTTTTTTGTTAATTGTCTCCATGATGCATGTTTTGGGAATTAAGTATGGATGTTCTTTGGTATATGAGCTTCTGGGCTGGGCACAGTAGTACTGTTGATCCCTCTATTTTTTAATAGGTGCATTTGCTACAGTCTTAGATAAGATAGATATAACGAGCTGTAATTTTCTGTTTCAGGTTTTCTGAGAAAAAAAAAATTCTGTTTCAGGACTGAACTAGATGAGATAGATATACTGAGCTGTTCATTTTCTTTTTCAGGAGCTGAAGTGGCATTGCTATGCGCAAAACTATTTCATACTGAGCTTTGCAGCCATCCAGACTATCAGAGCAATTTTACGAGTGCACTGCGGAGTGTGTTTTTCAGGTTATTCTGTTAATAATTTTATGATTTGGTTACATTAGCTCTGTCCTTTTTTTGCAGTCGAAATTTAGCTTGCCATTATTGTATTCACGTGCTCATTTGCTGCATGTGCAAATACAAAATATGTGATTGTTGCTCCTGCTTACTTGTCGCAGAATGGATGAGCTGTTGCTACAATCAGATGAATGGAAGGAATTAATCAAGCCTCGTGGTAATTGGATGCAGTTTTTAAAGACTAGTGTATGTGCTAACCATTGGCCCTTCACACAGGTAAAATGTTAACTCATTTGCTCTTTATGTGTACATCTGTTGGAGAGGTTGATCAAAAGTTATCTCAAGGATATTAATGTATATCATTATCTGTAAAAAAGGGACTGGAAGGATGTGCATGATATGGAGGATATATTGTTCTTTCTCAAGACATAAACTAGGCGAACTATTTAACACCTAGCTTTATTTAGAGCCATATCAAGTGCCTGATTTACTGAATTACATATGTTAGGTTCTCCTGGCACCTTGGTTGTTATCCTACTGCCCAAATTAAGTATTACCTGATATGTCACTATTATTTAGTTTTTAAATAATCAGTTCATTCATATTGTCTTTTGCTTGCAATCCCTTTCTTTCATAAGATTGCACTTTTTTTTTGAACAAAATATGATTGTAGTATTGCCAGTCATATCCGTTGGCTTTTCTTTTTTCCCCTACCAGGAAACTCCTTACGTAGCGCCACAAGGTGTGGGAAGCACAGCATGCGTAGTTGTCATTAGAGGCAACCAGATCATCCTTGGAAATGTTGGAGATTCTCGTTGTGTACTCTCATTGAACGGCCAGGTCTGTGTGTTTTTTCTTGTCAAATTCCTGTCTGAACGTAATTGTCGTACACTTTTTTCATAAAAATTGAACTGGTGCCTAAAAATTATGTTTGTTTTCATCGTGTCGAAAGGCAATTCAACTATCCACAGATCACAAACCATATAAGCAGAATGAGAGAGAGAGAATTCATAGGGCAGGAGGACGAGTAACCAGGGATAAGACTCCTATTTTAACAAATGGACAATTTCAAGGGTATCGGTTGGGCGTACATCGAATTAATGGCGTGCTAGCTGTCTCCAGAGTGATTGGTATAGTCTTCTTCTTTGTACTTATTGTTCTAGTGGAAGAGGTAGCAAATTGTAAGATATTTCACTATTTTTGGTTTTTTCCCTTACATTTCAGGTGATTTTGCATTCAAGCAAAACAAGGACTTGCCACCTCAAGAACAACAGGCGACATGCAATCCAGAATTAGTCTGTGTAAGTGTAACTAAGTTTCTTAAGGGGGTATTCAAACTATTTTGGCTGGGTGTAGTCTGATAGAAAGTAACCTTTTATTGGTTAGGTGGATATAACCAATGAAATGGAATTCCTTGTCATAGCAAGTGATGGCATCTGGTAAGTCCTCGGTGAAATAGTATAACAGAAGTGGTTGCTTTATTATCTGCTCCTCCTCGAAAATTAGTGCTGAATTTTCCAGTTGTATATGACGGTTAGTAGCTTGCATCCTTGTTTCTTCTAACACTGTAATATTTGATTTAGTCTGTAAGAAGTTACTTAGAGAAACCTGCAGAGACTCCTGTATTTGGGTTAGCTGGTACAGGTAGAAATTGTGGTAAATTGTAGAATGGACTAGCCTTGTGCGTGTTAGTTTTGTTCTCACACGGGATAATGCTAATAAGAAAGTTGTTCCTCCATTCTCATTTATATAACGTTATTAGGACACATCTAGTTCAATTTTGAACTAAATCACATTTCCTAAGTCGTATAATTGAGAACAGAGGGAGTAGTAAATTCGACTTTACTGCCATCAGCTATATATATAGCTCTTGTAAGCATTTGGGGTTTCAAGTAGCTGATACATTGATTGGATTTGTGCTAACTTGTAGAATGCATTAGACTTGTGCGTTAGTTTTCTGCTAATATTAGAGAATGATAACAATAAAGTAGTAAACTCAACTTTACCGCCATCTGCTATGTATAGCTCATGTTGATTCATCGACCAAGATTCATGGGTATATGATCTTCGCCCCTGCATTTTTTAATTTTTTGCTTTTGTTTTATGATTGTGTTAACATTGTGAGCCTCTTTATTTCCTTTCTACAGGGATTGTCTGACAACTAAAGGTGTGGTTAATTTTGTACGCAAGTACTTGAGATCCGTAAGTTTTCTCCCCCTAATGTTATGTGTACGTCATGACAGTGGCACATTAAAAGTATATCTCCAACCTGATTAAGGAAGTTATATTGCATGCAAACGGAAAGTCTTCTCTTAAGTATATAGCTAGGTCCTTTTTTTCTTCAGAGGGATCTCCTAGGTCCTATTTGGATAGGTACCTGACATGTTAACGTTGCAATTTTACAGTTCAGATTATAGCATGTTTGAGTATCTATCACTTCTACCTTTGCTTTTCACGAGTGAAACTGTTGCCAGAATTGTTGTTTTCCACATTGCCTTGAAATATTTGCTGCCTCATTAACGCAGGGGATAACTGATCTGTACTTCATCTGTGAGAGGCTTGTTGATCGTGCCCTGCCATCGGGTGACAACGGGACCGCCATACTGGTGCAGTTCAAGAGCGCCACCATGCCTCCTCCCCTGACCGAGTCCGACAACGATGGCGGGGGCCGACAGGGCGACGGTAGCAGCAACAGGACCGGGAGTACCCTGGAGACCCTGGAGGAAAACGAAGACGAGGAGGAGGATGAGGATGACACCACCCGGGCGGCCCTGCTGAAGGAGCAAGGGGAGCAGCAGCAGGACGATGAAGATGGTGGCAACGAACAGCAGCCCCTCCTGGATGGTGGTGGCAGGAGCAGCGACGAGATAACGGAAGTGTAGCTGCACAGAGGTTTGAGCCTTGGGTCAAGACAAGAGAGCTCCTGGGATTTGCAAGTTTTGCTACAGCGTTGGTTTTCCTTTTTCCCCTTCGTCCAAGACAGAGTTGATGCGTAGGATGATGTCCTTTATTAGTTTTTCCCCGTACTCTAGTAATAATGCTGCTGCCTGGGTACGTTCCAGATGAGATTTTGCCTGAATTTACTCATCTCCATTGTTCTGACATCTGAATCCTGGTGATGCTTATTCGAGTTAGTGGTGACAGTTTATAAATTGCTCATTGCGTTCAGTTTCTCTTTCTGATATCCTGCCGGCTAAGCTGTATGATGTGGTCCTCGGCATCTGAAGCGCATTTCGTGACAACACCATCTGAAACAAATCAGTGGCGCTGTTGATTTCGTGTGAACCGTAGCAAAGTGCAGATGACGAAAGAAGGAAGTGGTAGAGCTACTGCTAGCACAAGACAGGCACTGTTCTGGCAATACGTTCCAGCGAAGCCTCCTTTTATCTGAAAACGCTGCATAAGTTGCAAGCCTGCAACAGATATGAGCGATGATGCCGAAAAAGAGTTCACTGATGATCCGAAACTTCTTTTCCATCACTGATCAATGGCCCGAAGCTGATATGGCCTCGGACGATTGCCACGCTGCGTCGCTGCCCAACCCGCGGCGCACGACGTTCTCTTTACTTGAGCTGACCGCGTCGATGGCGGCGCCGCGGGGGAGCCCGGCGTTTTGCGGCACGGCCGCGGAGGCGCGTTTGCACAGTGCCGCGTGCTCTGCGGACTGGTTGGTGGAGCGGGCGTTGAGGACGTGCGAGGGCGGGGATGCTCGGTGGGCTCTGGTTGCGTCGGCGGGGTGAATTGATGCGGGGCAGGAGCCTTCGTCACATCAAACGCCGCGGAGGCGGTGGCAGCGGCAGCGCAAACACGGCGCAGACTACGGCGGATCAGGCGGCCATGCGAAAACGTGGAGAGAAAACGGAGAGGGGAAAAAAGAAACTGCCCACCGAGATCTCCGGGTTGCGGGACCGATCCGGCTAGCTGCGGCCCGGTGTGTTGGATGAGGACGCGAGGCACGGCCAGAACGCGGTGGCCTGCAATGCAACGGAGGCGGCGCAGCCCGCGGCACCAAGGGCGGTCGCTATTTGGAACAGCGCCGGCCCACTGGGTCAGAACGTCGCGCTTCACACACATAGCATTGCTTGCGGCCTTCTGGTTCTGGCTGCCGCATTCTGATTTCTTTCCACTCAGACTATCACCCAAATTCTAAATAAGTCATCTCAGATCAAAGAAACAAGAGTGAAAGGGTCTTGGTCTAGTGGTTAAGGCATCCGAGTAACACCTCTCAGGTCCTGGGTTCGACTCCCCGTGGGAGCGAATTTCAAGGATTTAACGGCATTGTGCTTTCAGTGGTAGGCGACGCTCCCGTCGACAGCGAGGCGCCAGTGGTGACTTCGTATCTCTGGATTTGCCGACTCAGTCTTCGAAGATGCTCATAGGGGTAGGGTTTGCGTACGTGTGTTCATACGGGTGAGTGTGCGTGCGTTGTGAGTGTCTGAGTTGTACTGTGTAATCTCAAAAAAAAAAAGATCAAAGAAACAAGACTAAAAATACTTCCATCCCCAACCGAATAGCCTAAATAGGCCTCGCACCGCCGCCGCCGTGTCCCTGCTCCCGCGCCGCACCTCAACTGCGCTCGCCGAGCTCAGGGAGGAGGAGGACAGGGACGTCGCGGAGGGCGTCGCCGAGGAGGACGAGGAGGAGGGCGTCGCCGGAGAGGACGAGGAAGGGGTAGGAGGGCGCATGCGTCTGGGTCGCGCCGGCTTGTGCTGCATTTGTGCGTCGCCGCCCCGCGTGACCCGCAAAATGAGTGTGCTTTTGGGTACTCGGTTGGAGGCATGTTTTTGATGTTTGTAAACCCAGTTTGGGTATAAGTGATCCAATGAGTACTCGGTTGGAGTCGTCAAACTATCTCCAACCAAAATAGGTACCCAAAATACAAAATTGGTCTTCCTGAGCTTAATGGTCTAAACCCAAAAATTTCCATCTCCAATGAAAGATTCCAAACTCGGACCCGAGAACAATACGCTGCCCCGCCGCCACACCAGCTCCTCCCCGTGGACGCCCAACTCCGCCACCGCCGTGAGACCCTGGCGAGGGAGGAAGAGGAGAGCAGCAGCCACAGCTGCCGCCGCTATAGGAGGAAGGGGAGTAGGATGTCGAGGTTTCGCACGGGAGGACGAGGACGGCTGCTGCTGCGGACGCGCTTGGTCGCGGCGTGCGGTGCTGCATTTGTGGGTCACCGACTCCCTCGAATCCAACAATAGGTATCTTTTTGGGTCATCAGATGGGTCGTCCCTCGGAGTCTCGGAAGCATAAATACGGGGGCAAGCCCAACGCCACAGCCTGCTGGCCGCTGCATTCTTTCCACCACTCGCCAGCAGACAGACACCCGCTCGCTCCGCTCTCCGAGGCAATGGACTCCCTCGACAACGGCTGTTTTCGCCGGCGTCCGCCGCCGCCGGGCTTCAGGCCCTTCCCCGGCGGAGACCTTCCGGCTGACCATCCCCTGCCCCACGGCCTCGGCCTCTTCAACGGGAGCGCCGGCGCCATGCACGCGCCGCCGACGGGCAACGCCGTCGACGCCTTCTTCAGAGGCGTCGGGCTTGGCCTAGCATGTCCCCCGCCGGCCTTCTGGCCGTCCTACGGCGGCGTAGAGACGATGATGAACCACGTCAACCTGCTGCCGCTTCATCGTCCTCGGACCGCCGGGTACCGGCGGCGGCGTGGCCGTCCGGTGCACACCAACCCCGGGTTTGCTCTCGCTCCCCGTCATGATCAGTTCGCCGGATCCAGGCCGTTCGGCGGCGGCGCCCTGAACATGTACATCCCGTCGTCTTGGGAGCCGTACTTCGTCCGCCACACCCAGCCGCGCTTCAATGAGCCCGTGCCGCTCCCACCAGCCCCGCCCCCGTCCCCGGTCGCCGACGGCTCCATCACCAACAACGCCGAGACGTTCCCGGCCGAGCCCCACGTCGGCGACGAGATCGACGCCGTGCTCCGGGCCATGGAACAGCGCGCCGAGGAGCAGCCGTCGCCCGACTACCTGGCGACGACGCAGAACGGGCGGATGGTGCCCAGGGCGCGCGCCTCGCTCGTCCGCTTCATGGGCCGGATCGCCTGGGTCTACGGCCTCGTCCCGGGCACCTTCCACCGCGCCGTCTCCTACTTCGACCGCTTCCTCTCGACGCGCCCGCTCCCGGACGTCGGCCGCCGCCGCCTCCGCATCCTCGGCGCGGCGGCGGTCTTCGCCGCGGCCAAGCACGAGGAGCAGGGCGCCATGCAGAAGGTGAACGCCCAGCTGCTCGCGGAGGTGTGCTGCCGCTGCCTCCTCCGGGGGCCCGACTCAGACCCGAGCCAGGAGGCGCTCGACGCCGCGAAGCGCGCGCTGCTCGACACGGAGCGCGCGCTGCTCACCGCGCTCGACCACCGCCTCGGCGCGCCCACGGCGTTCACGTTCGTGGAGCGGTTCACGGAGCACTACGGCGACGGCCTGGAGGACCAGGTGGTCCGGCTCGGGGCGCACTACTTCGTGGAGGTGGCCCCGCGCGACTACGGATGCCTGAAGCTGAAGCCGTCGGCGGTGGCGGCGGCGGCGATCTTCCTGGCGAGGCTGGCGCTGAAGCCGTCGTACGGGCAGGTGATGCGGTGGAACAGGGAGCTCTGGGAGCTGACAGGGTACAAGCCCAAGGACCTGCAGTACGCCGTCGTATCAGTGTGCTCCCTGATGGACAAGATGGAGCGTGATCGTAGCGGCTTCGACGTCGTCATCTTTCCTATGTTCTTCGCGGATCCTAGCTAAGGAACCAGCGCAACAATTCGTGCGTGAGCCGTGGAGAAGCAGCGGACACAGGTTGCCTGGCTGCACGTCTAGCTTCCCAACCGTTAATTCGCTCATGGACACACCAGATTGATTGACTTGAGGAACGTGTCTTCTGAAATGCAACACATATCCGCGGCTCGGAAATTGTTTTGTTGGATAGTTAGCATGTATGTTTAAGTTTTCCTTTGCTGCCTCAGTGTGCCAATGTTGTGAACAGTGCTTGTATTGTTAGAATCAAAATGAATAAAATCTTGTCCATTGGTCAGACAAGTGCACCCAGTAGTGAACTGCAGGATTTATTTGAAGCAAATCTATAAGAAAAACTCGTACATACATATTGTGCGTTAAGTTTGCTAGAAAAAAAAAGTCTAATTGACACGGCCAAGCAAAATGGCACGCATATTATTAGCATTTCTTGGTATTTTAGTTTAACACCTAATGAGTAATTTTATCACGTTAAAATGGTTTCACCTTTGATTTTACAACGGATACCTCCGCTGCTCAAATATCCATACGCATATTTGGCAAGAAGCCAAAAAAATATTCATCGCGATGATAAAGATCAACTAAAAATACGCTTCCGACGATTAGAATTACCTAGCACAATGAACAAACATACTAGCAGTGGATGAACAAGGAGGAAGAAAATGCAAATCTAAATTATTGACTACGATTTGTTTTGCTAAAGTTCCGCGTATGTATCGTAACAAGAAACCGCATATTGTTGGCAAAATTATTGACTTCCAAAGAATCATGTCACACCGATATAGCCTGGCCTCGTCAACGCCATCAACGGGTAGATCCGTAATTCAAATTTCTTCTGCAATAAATTACGCTAAACAAAGCAGCTTCACAATCATATCAAATATAAATCACAATTACACGATAAAATTAAAACAGGTCCATCCAGAGAACGCTTAACGGATAGTTTGATACATGCCCTACAATTATCAAATTCAAACCAAAGTGCGCACCTAGATGCCCCACAACAGTTGGTATCAAAACCAAATAGCGCGCCAAAGCAAACCAGCATGGCTGCATTACCAAATCATGATGGACTAAGATTCACATAGAAGACCTCACTGTACCACAACACACTTTTCCTCAAAAACACTAGGTTGGCCCGGTCAATGCCACGAATGGTTAGCTCCGCAATTCAATTTCGTCTGCAATAATTGACGCCAAACAAAATGCCTTCATATTAATATCAGATAAGTCACAATAACGCTTAGTAATTGGATAAAATTAAAACAGGTCCATCTAAAAAGACAAGTAACGGATAGTTCAATACGCGCTATGCAAAAGATTAAATTCAAACCAAAGCGCGCGCCAAGATGCCCCGCCACAGTTGGTATCAAACCAAACAGCGCGCCAAGGCAAGCCAAGCATGGCTGCATAACCAGATCAAAGAGGTTGATCTTCACCGCACCGGAACGAAGACGAGCCGCTCTCCCCATCTTCGTCTTCAACGACGTTGTCGTCGTCGTTCGCCAGGGACATCAGGCTGAGCCGGCTGGGGGGCGGCGGCATCCAAATCCGGCCGTACCTGTCGGCCGCCACCTCCATCATCTTGCGCCAGCGCGTCGCCTCCTCCTCCAGCACGAACTGCCGCAAGAACAAGTCCTCGTTCTGCGTCCTGCTCCGGTAGGAGGACCATGCAGCCTCGCCCCACTCCCCCGCCGGCAGCGTCGTCCGCGGAGAGCGGCCTATCGGGGTATACGTTCTCACCGTCCTCCTCCTCGCCGCCACGGCGTCGACGCCCAGGGTCCTGTCCGTGGAGCACAGCGGCTCGCAAAGGCACGCCGCGCGGGCGACCGCCGACACCGCCGCCTTCAGGGACGAGCGCCAGCTGGGCGGCCTCGCTGCCCGCGCGCGCGCCGGCACCGTCGCGTCCACAGCCGCGGGCTGCCTCCACAGCAGGAGCCCGCCCAGCGCCCGCTTGTACCATGGGCGCGCCCTGGATGAGCTCCCACCACGCGCGCCGGCGTTGCTGCCGTTCCTGCACCAGATCACAGCACGCGAATTTTCATGGTAACACGTAGTACTTGGAAAATTCAATGAAATGGTGTTCTACAGAACAATAATCATATAATCAATCATTGGGGAACCATTTCTAGAAACTTGTTAGATCTTGCAATCTCTCAAGGAGAAAAACTAAATAAGAAGAAAAGATCTGTGATCGTTTGATGCGTGTGTATGATGCACACCTTGAGTGGATCTGCGTGCCCTGCATCGTGACTGAACTCTCCAGCTGAATCAGAGATGAACTGTTAGTAGTGTTTTTCTTCAGAATAAAAAGATGAGCAGCCAACTTTTCTCTGGGAAGAGCGAGTACTGCGTGTTCCCTGGACTGGTTGCCCAGGTGTCCTGTTTGTCGTACTTTGCACTGCCAACCTGACCAGCGCAAAACAAAGGAGGATCACATTAAGTTCGAGGCCTCCAATAATCCAATAATATCTTGTTTCGTAAAAAACAAATCAAGCAATATCTTGTCTCTGCGCGAGGCTCCGCGAAATCCTTCTGGGCACTACCAAGTGACGGAGCACATTCATTCATGTCACTATGGATGGATCATGGATATGCGCTCATTGATATCTCAAGATTTTTAGCACTCGGCCTTGGAGTGTGTTTATCGTGCATGATATTTCAAGGGAGTACTTATTGATCCGTTACTTGTACTCGCATAAAGGCGTGAACGCTGGAATGTTAGAGAATAGAGATGTTTGTGAAACTAGATAAATAAAAACTAAAACAAAAACCGTGGTCGGCAGGATTCGAACCTGCGCGGGCAAAGCCCACATGATTTCTAGTCATGCCCGATAACCACTCCGGCACGACCACTTTGTTAAAATGCGCCGCTTGGTTTTCTTAAAGAAGCGTTTGTCTCGGCGCTTCGACAGAAAACCGCAAGACATCAGCGGAAGAGGCCAAGCGGATCAGTGATAGAGCTAGAGTTTGTGGAAGGAGGTGCAACGCTACCAGCTTGTTTGGTTTGCTTCACGAGATGATCCGGAATCATCCGATCCTGTATCCGAAGCTAAACTTTTCGTTTGGTTTGCAGGACCCATGTCGTCCTCCGCTACGCAGAGCAAAAACTCATCACCGGCTCGTTCCCCAAAATTCGCCGGATGATCCGGTCCTGCATGGATCGGCTCCTCCTCAAAGCAAACGGCCTGTACGGCGCCGGCGCGGCCAGCTGACGCGCCTAGCTAGACTGGGCCAGGCCACGAAACGTTGGCGAGACTGGGCCTGGCCCGATTCTTAGTAAGATAAACGGCTCTGTTAATAAAGGTCCTGCCTGGGCTCTTGGCTCTCTCCTACTATAAACTGCGGATGATTCCGATTTCCAAAAAGAGAGAGAGAGAGGGAGAACTGCGGATGATTCAGCAAAAATGAAAGAACCCGATTGGCATGGGTTGGTGTGGTGCTGAATCTAATGATTTCCGGAAGCCATGAACAATTGGATGCTTCGAAAACGTACGAAGCTTTTCTTTTCTTTTTCGTTCTCCTCCTCCACCTGCCACCGCCGTTCTCCCGAGTCCCGACTTTACAACGCGGCCAAATCTGGGAGCCGAGAAGGTACGACACCCTCTTGAGCTTCACTACAACATGAAACTATAAATCTATTCGAAAGTGGCGAGCTTTCATAAGCGGCTTATGTATCCCACTCATTGTGATGAGCTTGGCTAATCATTGGATTAGATGTCTCATTGAGTGTGCCCTCTTTAATTCGTTGCTTTAGGTAAGTCTCTGCCATCGTACTAGTTTGCTACCTGCCATACATTACTATTACGCAGCTAAGTTGATCCAAGTGCCTGATTCAGTAGCTTGCTTTGAAAATAGCCGCAAGAGCTTATAATTAGCCTCATGATGTATGCACGTCGCTTTAATCAGAATAGCTTGAATGTGCTTTGCTGTCGTTCCAGATTGACTTATACAGCCGGGCCGGCTAGCTTTCATCCTTGCCTCATTTAAAATGTCGTTACAAGAACCAAGATATGACAAATTGTCTCCAGCAGTCTCTCTCAAAAAAAAAAAACTTTCTTTATTAGGCGCGCGCAAGACGTACACATCGGTGTAGCTAATTTATTTCCTCTCTTCTTTCTTTATTAGACTCTCGTAGGAATGTGGACTGCTGTAGATGGCAGGAATGTGGACTGCTGTAGATAACACTTTCTTCTTTGTTATACCGTGCACGCTCGAGAAGCGCCGTTTTGCTCGGCTAATCATTGCGGCTTTCGGCTCCCGCAGGCGACCTTGTGTGCGCTCGCACCGACGACCCACCGCGCGGCTCGCTCTCCTTTAAAATGCCCAAGTGAACTGGCCTTCCTCGGCCCTCTCTCTGCTTTCCAGTTCTCCCAACCATCGTCGCGGAACCATCCCGGCGGCCGTGACGATCGATCGATGGGGGAGTGCCTGTCGTGGGCGCTGGGCCGTCTCCTGCCGTCGCTGTGGGAGGCCGAGGTGGTCTTCGCCGCGGCGCTGCTCCTCGCCGCGCTCTTCCTCTTCCTCCTCTCGGATCGGCAAGCCGCGGCGCCCAAGGCCACCACCAACGGCAACTCGCCAGCCTCCACGCGTTCATCTGCGACCGCGACCTGGCGCCGCGGCGGGAGTTGCGCGAGGGCGAATGCGGCTGATGATGAGATCGTCCCTTGCTCCCCGATCGCCGGCGGCCACGTAATCAAGGTACACAGACGTTTTTACTACTACTACTACCTTATGCAACTGCAGTGCAGAGTGAAATGCACAGGCATCACCGGTTGAACTTGAACGCGTCAGTCACTGTCTCACTGCGTGTTTGTGTCTGTGTGATTGTCAGCTGGAGCTGCTCTCTGCCAAGTACCTGATCGGCGCCAACCTGAGCGGGGCATCCGATCCTTACGCCGTCATCTCCTGCGGCGACCAGAAGCGCTTCAGGTGGTTCATTTGCCTGCTCCCTCCATCTTTGATTATTCTTCGTACGATCGTAAGCAAGAATGAATTTGTTTGAACTCAGCCAAGGTGGTTGTGCTGTTTCTGCAGTTCCATGGTGCCCAGCCTGAAAAACCCTTTGTGGGGAGAGGAATTCAACTTCATCGTCGAACAGCTTCCCGTTGAGGTAAGCAAACAACAGCCACCTCACTGCATTTGAATTTACCGGACAGTCACTGACATAGTACTCAACTAGTCCTTTTGCGAGCCTGCTAGCTCGGAGAAACCTTTTGGCGTAATCATGAACGTGTCAGGTTACCAACAAAATGATGGATGTCTCAGACTCTCAGCACGAGTTAACCCTGCCTTCAATCCACAGCGGCCGTGTTGTAAGTTTTAATGGCTGAAGCGTGAGAGCACCGCGACAGGTTTGATCAGACAGACGCGCCGTCAAACATTGGCACAGGGTGTACGCCAGCCTTGTTCCGATACAAAACCATCGCTTTGCCAGTACAGTACTACTATATTGTCAGCCTTTTTTCCATCCTGCATTCCTGAGAGCCAGCTTAGAACCTTCGACAAGCTGCTTTGCTGCTGAACTTTGGGAATTTAGATTCATTTCAACGTGGCATAAATTTTTTTGAAAGGCACTTTGCTGTGCATGTGACAGTTTGCCCCAGCACCACCCCACCCACAATAGTGGTCCACATGACAGCGAAATTAGAAGCCTCATATTCAAGACCTCAGTAGTAGTGATCACCAGGCTGCAGAAAGTAATCGAAAGTAGTAGCAAGCAACATAATAAACATCCCTTCGGCTGCGTCCTTGCACTGCGCCTGCCAATGATTCAAAGTAAGATTAACGACGGGATAATATTTGTACTATATGTTTAATGGCAACAAAGAGGTAAATGCGATCGGATTTTGTGCCCAGTGACCCCACAATGCTCCCCAGTATTTTTGAATGAAAAGTAGAAAATTTGAAAAGACTGTCTGTTTATTTATTTATTTATTTATTTACCAGAACTGTGTTTGCTCAAACGCGTTGATATGTCTGTTACTTTCTGCATAGGTAACCATAGCAATATATGACTGGGACATTGCATGCAAGTGCAAAGTTATTGGATCTGTAACTATAGCCGTTCTCAGTGAAGACGAAACGGGTGCCAGTTGGTATGAACTAGACAGCAAATCTGGCCAGGTAGGATATGGCTTTATGACTACTTGCATAGGATATGGCTTTATGACTACTTGCATTTGAGTTCTTCCTCGCACTTACCATCATCTCCATACTTCAATTAATTTCAACATGTATTTACAATGCCACAAACATCTGGTTGCAGATCTGCTTGCGTCTTCGTTCAACTAAAGTCTTCCCGGCTTCTGATAGGTACTAACATTGATTTGGGAGAACAGCAGCAAACAGTATTTCTGATGGTAAAGATCATCCTCATTCAATCATATTTTCCCAGCTTCGTTGATGAATGTACTGGAGATGAATCCCCGAGAAAGATGATACTGAAGAAGCAACGGCAAACGATGATTGAAGGCATTGGTCCTCTGCAAACCATATATAAACCTGCTCATGATGAGGTACTGATTCTCGACCAATGATAATGCCATATGCAGACATGCAGTATCACAGTGCATATTTGAGCTGATAACTTGCTGACTCATCCGATCTATCACTTGTTCTTACAGATTGTTCACCATAGTTATTCCTGTGCTCTGGAGAGGTCTTTCTTGCACCATGGCCGTATGTACATCTCCGAATGGCATCTGTGCTTCCAGTCTTGCGTATTCTCCAAACAATTGAATGTAAGTAAACCTTGTGAAAAAGCTTCCTGCAAACTTAATATTGTTGTTTGATCTAGTATGATTGAGGACATACACTGAGTGAAGATGAAATATGCACTAAGCTTTACCCTCTAGCTGTCATCAAAGCTCAAACTGATCTTTTACAGTTGCAAATAACGAGTAAAGTAGATCCTAGTATAATAACAAGTGCCTCAGAAATCTGTATTTTTTTTTTTACTTTGGTTGATAATCCAGCTTATACAAATGTTATAAGCTAACACACACAAATGGGGTAACTTCTGCGGCAAACCGATAATAGATTAAATTTCATATTCATATCCTTTATATGATTTCATTGAGTTCCTTCTCTGATACCTGCATGTTTTAGGTCATTATTCCACTACAAGACATAGATGAGGTATGCAACCCATGGAGCACTTTTTGTCCTTGATATCTGCATTATTTTGGTTGAGATAACTGACATACATATGAATTTATCCTGCAGATAAAAAGAAGTCAGCATTCACTTATCAACCCAGCTATTACCATTTTTGTTCATGCTAGTGCCGGTGGTCATGGGACACCTTGCTCCTGCAGCCTACATGGTAAATTCTCTCATTAGAACAATTTTAATAAGTTAGACGCAAACACACAATTAACTGGAAAACTAGGTGTCATTGATTAAATTGCATGATTTCTGCTTTTTTATGAATACTTTTGCTAACTTTGACATCAGATAGCATAGCTGTAGAATTTTTAAGTTGAAGTACTCCTGTACAAGAGACGGCATCATCACAGTCACTCCTAGAAATAACATTTTCCCATGTTGGAAAACTATCAAAAGATATTCTGTTGATCATCCCTGGCTTGCTATCCCAGGAAGGGTCAAGTACATGTTCACATCATTCTGGAATAGAAATCGTACATTTAGAGCTTTAGAGGCTGCAATACAGAATTACCAAGCAACCTTTGAAGCTGAAAAGCAGGTATCTGGAAAGTATTCTAGTTGAATGTTTTATCTTTTCCATTTGCGTCCTCTAGAAAATAATTGAACATCTATATATGTTTTCCTATGACTAGGTGAGAGCACAATTACTTCTAGAAAGAGGGGGTAATAATGTAACCAGTAGTAAGACAAGCAGCATAAAGGCAGCAGGAAAAGGCATCGAAAAGGCTGTAACATTCCAACCTTTCATCAACGAACATGTTCTTGTAGATGTAACAAGTGTGAGCATCCCACCCTCTGTTTCCTTAGTCTTATAATATAATGCATAATTCATTTTCTAATTTTGTATAGGACTCATCTTTCAGGATACCTTCCCTGGTACATCCGAGATGTTTTTCAGTGCTATATTAGGTGACAATTCAACGTTTTTCCAGCAATACCGAGATGGAAGAAAAGATACACATTTAAAGGTGCCTAGTTTACCAGATTCACTATTTACATACTCTGTTTGTTATGTCCATATCTTGGAGCTGCTACCCATTTGACTGCTGGCAGCATTGACTGACAGAACTAAAAAAGTTTTCACATTCGCTTTTTGCATACTCCAGATGAGCAAGTGGTGTGCCTCAGAAGAGTATGGCGGCAGAGTTCGCAAAGTGACTTTCAGGTCGCTCTGCCACAGTCCTTTGTGTCCTCCAGATACAGCAGTAACAGAATGGCAGCATGCTTCTTTCTCGAAGGATAAAAGAAACTTGGTAACATACTTAGAATCGATATGTTATCTGCAAATCAACCTCTCCCCAACCCCATTTAAAACATGAGTTTTTATCTGATTTCAGATTTATGAGACAAAGCATCAGGCACATGATGTTCCATTTGGTTCCTACTTCGAGGTATTTGGCATCTGCCAAAGTACATTGCGAAAAAATATAGAAACTGCGGGCCTTCAACATTTAAAAGACATCATCAGTAAAGTAGTAGTGAGATTATAATCTGTGTGCTTCTAGATATGGTTTGATATATATTAGAATCCTTCAACAGTTAGTGAAGTTGAGGAATATTAAACTTCTTTAGTTTATGGAATAATACTTATAAACAAGTTTACTATTTACTCAATTAATGTAGTCACATGCTCATATTTGGCACAGTGAGCTGTACAATAAAGCTGTTTTAAATCATGTTCTCCATACAACAATAAATTTCTTTTTCCTAGCTTAGGTGTAATTTTTTTATTTTTATTTTGTTTCCAAAGGCAGGAATTTTACCTGATACCTTGGTTACAGATCCATTGCAGGTGGTCGTTAAGAACAACCTCCCGTTCTACATGTCAAGTAGATATAAAGATAGGTTAGTTGAATAGCACTTATGGTATAATCTGTTCAGCAGTACAGACTTCTGATTATTTACATTATCATTGTGCAAATAATAGGGGTAAACATGAAGAAATGGTGCATTCTGCAATCCAAAATAAAATCTGGAGCAACTGACGAGGTATGCATTGCTTTCCCCCATGTTACGGTATCCTAGCCAAAGAATGAAAAACTCGCAGCACGAGAGTTCAACGATGCTTCATTTCAATTATGAAAGAATATGGAAAGACACTAGTTTAAACTTTAGAATTACATATTTACAAATTGTTGCACGAATTTGCCGTATCAAAATTTCAACCCTCAGAAACTTATTACATCTTACTCTTGAGGAGGATCGTTTATGACAATCATTGCTATACAGAGTGATATGGGATTCAGGCGCTCTTTGGCTATCAGTCATTGTTTTTAGGAGATTGGCTATCAGAGTATCAGTTATCACTACAGTTTTTTTTACACATAAAACACTACTAAAAAGTCAGAAGCATGACAAAAATGATGATGTGACACCAATTTGCTCGGAGTCTGACATGGCCCTCTAGCTATACCAATCATAGAAATCTAGTATGATTAGAAACTAACTACTAATCTTTTCAAAAACAGCATTTGATGGTTTGGTCTTGACATGATCTGATATTCTCTTGCAGTACAGGAGAGAGGTTTGCAAGATTTTGGAGGCTGCTTGTAATTTTTTCCTCAAGTTAGAGTCAAACAGCCAAAACAGTGATGATATTGTGGTGGCATCTTCACCGTGAAAAGTAGCAGATGAAAATTACCTACAAGTTTCCATGCACATAGACAAGTGCAGCGCAAAGAAGTTTGCATGACTTTGCAGGGTGATTGTGATAACATCCTGAAATGGGAACAGCCAGGCCAGCGATGACATTGTGGTTGTGATCGAAGGACACCTATGCAATTGCATCCACACAGACAAGAAGCTTCAGACCATGGAAATGCTCCTGCAAAGTAACGAATTGGTGTGATTGTGCCATTCAGTACATAAACCAAGTAACCATAGAAGTGATCAGTTTAATCTTTCCACTTTGACAAAACATGTCAGAGTTGAATTTACATAATCCAAGCATCAAAAGCAAAAAGAAGCCCCAAGAAGGACTGGGCAAATTTACTTCCTGTGGTATAAGTGTGAGTTAATACAGGAGAGCATAAGTAAAGTTCCACCCCAAAACTACAGGGATCAGAAACAGCTCATTCATCGGCATCAATCAGTTCCTGACGACTGTCATTTATTTCTTTGTTTTTTGTTTTAACAATATAAACTATATTAAACCAGAAAGACTCCAGTATACAACATAAGCTTAGTGGATTCAGTGAGCTATGTATTACAATTAACTGATTATCAAATGCTCTAGAACGAAATGTTGTACTAACTGGCAGTGCAATTTGACTCTAATAAAGGATATCCGAAATAATTGTGGAATAGTACTGTTGTGGTGGATTTCTAACTTTTGGATGCTTGTCGCGTCCAATAGGAAAAACAAGGTTTCTTTCAGGTTTCTCAGAATGCAAAGTGCACCCATTATGAAACAGCTACTAAACCTTCAAGATACTGCAATACTGTACATATCAGCTGCCAGCTGCATCATGCAGTTATACATTCACAACTAAACAGCTCAGCTAATTCAACTGGATTGGCAACACATTGACAACACAGATCGGAGAACTTCCATAAGAGAAGCAACTCTGCAGTCTGCATAACAATAGTTTCCAGCTAGACTGCAACATTTACGAAAGTGGGCAAGGAGTCACACATACCAGTACATAATGCAATCATACATACCAGCACATAATGCAACCACATATACAGCTTAAGCGCCATCTTTGAGACCAAATATCCTCGGATGGAAGATATACCCTGCATTTGCATATAAGCATACAGGATATACATGTGCCTTAAGATCTGTCGCAAGTTGTTCAAATTTTCTGTAACCTACTTCCACACAGAACGATTTGGCCTATGTATGTTACAAGTCCTAAACCTTTTATCATTTATGATTATACTCTTAAAAATAAATATGCATTGCTCTGTATAAAGATAGAAGGTCATCATGAATAATGCTGCCATTGTTCAGCTCTTTTCAAATCACACATAGAAAACATATATCATTCCAATATAGCCCAACCTGGGACAAAACAGACAAGGAGACGACAGATAATCGAGATAAACATCATCCCCTATACAAGATATAGAAATCCCTTATACAAGAAATAGAAAAGATCAAACGTCAATTACAACAAATTAGGATGGTAACCCAAGAGAACTGACTTTTCTATACTCAAAGTCTTCCGTGGTTTGCACATGAACAAAAACAAAACATGATGGTAAACTGTACGGTAGTCCTAAAGATTATTTACAGGTTCTAAACTCCAAAGTACGTGGTCCTAATTTGTCTACTAGGTATAAACAATTACAGGGGTTAGGTTATCATGCTTTACCCGACCTAAATTCATTTTCAAGCTTCTTCATCTTGGCCTCTTGCGTTTTGATATCATGCTCGAGTTTCTTGATCTTTGCTTCTTGCTCCTTTATCATCAGAGTGAGGGACCTGACATCTAAAGCCCCAGATTGTTCGTTAAGTGACTGAGCCTGTAACAAGATTATAAACAAATTAAGCCATAATTCTTGTATGGAAAACTGTTAAACAGTAAATGCATATCCCCCCTCCCACTAAAACTACTCACCACCATTATTTCTTCTTATGTCAGGTTATAATATTAAGGGTGGCAAGCCCCAGTAGGGTTCACGGTTACAGCTTGGTGTAAAATGTATCACCTACTCCCAGTACCGCCTACTCCTAGCAATGTCTATCATTGCAAAGTGCACATGTTTCCGTAAGATACAAGTATAAAAAGGTCGCTTGCATCTAAGATGAAAGAATATTGGATGAAAGGCCTCTGCAGCCTGCTCAGTTCTATGCTTCTTTTCTCTCTCGAACAACATTTAACTGAGGTAAATGCTCCTGTTTCCCATTAAGAAACAAATGAAGAGTGGAAGCAAGCAGATATCCCAAAATTGGATGCTCCTGATTAGCATCTATTAGTTGCCATAGAAAACGACGACCCAAACTTCAAATAATAAACTAACAAAATTGTTTAAAATTATGCTACATTCTCACACAGTAATTGAACAACAACAAAGCCTTTTTATCCCAAGCAAGTTGTGGTAGGCTAGAGATGAAACCTGCAGGAACCAACAAGAGAGGCAAAACCAAACAAAACGAGAAAGGGCAAAACAGGATAAAAGAGAAAGAAGAGAGAATAAAGAAAAAAGAGTGAAAAAAAGTTTTTTTTAAAAAAAGGGTTTTAAAAAAGGATTAAAAAAGGAGAAATCAAGGTTCCGGCACGTGGATTGCTTGCTTCCACTCTCTCCTATCCATAGCTAGCTCCTCAGCAATATTCCAGTCCTTCAGGTCTCTCTTCACCGACTCTGCCCATGTCAAACGTGGTCGACCTCTGCCTCTCTTCATATTTTCGGGAGAACATATTATCCCACTACGTACAGGCGCCTCCTCCGGTCTTCGTTACACATGTCCAAACCATCTCAAGCGATGTTGAACAATCTTCTCCTCTATTGGTGCCACCCCTAATCTCTCACGTATGTCGTCATTCCGGACTCGATCCCTTCTTGTGTGGCCACATATCCATCACACAGTAATCGAACAGAGGCATAAAATTGCCTTCAAATAAGCAGTGTTTCTTCTTTCACCAAATCTACGGTGACTTGCTGTTTCTAGCTTTTGAGTTCAATAATCACTAGTTTATTTATTTGCATGTTTGATCTTAATCAGGCAGAGACAAACAAAGCTAATTTAAAAGATGTGAATTTTGGGACATATCTTGAAACTTCTATGTGTCAGCAAGTTCAAATACGGTTGCATAGGAGCACAAAAGGTTATACTAACCTTCTCAAGAAGTTGTAGTCGTTGATTCATGTCATTGACAAAAGCACCATGTTTTGTAGTTGCTTGGAGAACATACAGAAGATGCATTTGAAATAGTTCTGAACAATGCCTATCAAGAGTACCCTGGGGAAAGGCTCTTTCACATCCAACATGGTGAAAAGGGCAGTTAATAACCTTCATAGGGCAAACTGTTGCACAATGTCTGTCCATCTCACAACGCATAACATATTGCTGACAGAGCTGCTCACATGGTAGATCTTTAAAGGGGCAGATGGAATCATGCTCTTCAAAATGGACGGCAGAAAATGAAGCTAAACATCCATCATTTTTGCAGTTCACCAGCCTAAATTTACATTGACTTCTGTGCTCATCCAGCTTATCTTGATCAGCAAATTTCTCAGGACAATGGAAACTGCATTTCAAGTCTATGTTCTCAAGAATAGTCTCTGCAGTAGCCTTCCTTTCATCCAGTGCCCAAATGTTCTCCAACTCCATCTTCTGAATAAAGTCTTTAATTTTATTCAAGCGGCTTTCACTAGACAAAAACCCAGACACATGGCTCAGCAAGTTCCTTTTTGAAGCCACAAAGTCATCAATCAAGTCGGAGAGGAACTCCGTCGGCCTGGTGGATGCTTTCAGTAATTGATCCGAATGATCCTCCGCTCCATCCACAGATTCACGAACAAGTGTTTCCGTTCTTAAAAGCAGATAACCTTCTATCTCGGCCTTCACGCCAACAGCGACAGAAGATGCGCTTTTGAATATATCACCTGTGGTGCTGTCCACTGAAGCAGTGGCCAATCCACGAAGGAGTAGTTCTGTCATGCTCTGCACAACCTCTGTGTCACACAGTTGGCACCGAAAATAATAGCTGCCTTCCTCAGCCATGCTTGTAAGTTTGTCCATTGCAATTTGAAGCACTTTAGTTCAAACAGTACAGAAGTTTCCTGAAATAACGAAAGTAGTGCGGGTTAGAGAACCAAGTCAGTATCCATCCTTCTACTTTTGAGAACGTCAAATCCATCAATAACGAAGATTGAAACAATCTTCAGCAGTGTGCTCCCTCAAATATCACCAGTTTCAATATAGGAGCATCAGGTTCCGCCTCTGCAGTCAGAAGCGGGAAAAGGGAATCCATGCCCAGAACCAGTCCCAGCTCCCGCGCTACTGCTCAATCAACAGCTGACCTAAGGATTCAGCTACGCTACTCCGCGCCGATTGACCTTAGGTCCGGTTCAAACGGGTTGGGTGGAGGATGGGCGCGGCGCTTACCACCGGAGGGGAGAACGTTAGGTCGTCGTCCGAACTTGACTGGGTCGACACGATCCGCCGGACGGCGAGCCCGTGTCGTCAGCGGGGCACGAACCGGACCGGTAGTGAGGCCGGGAGCGGTTGGGCTGGGTCAGAATGCTCGTTTTCAAGACAGGGCTTAGTCCCGTCCGGATACTAATTAGTAATTACTCCCTCCAGTTTTAAATGATTGACGTTTAACTATTTTTTAGTTACGTTTGACTATTTGTTTTATTTAAAATATTAACTTAAATGTGCAAAATTATAAGCTATATTTTAATTTCCTTTAGTGATGAAACTAATCATAACAAAATCTATGATAATTTTTAAAATATTTTGAATAAGACAAATGATCAAATGTAACTCAAAAATAGTCAACGTCAACAATTTAAAACCGGAGGGAGTAGAAGGATCATACATGAGATCTAAAAAAAAAAAGGAAGGATCATACATGAGCTTTGCGAAAAAAATTGTATAATCCCAGCTATTTGACGAGACAAATTCATTGACCCTAATTAGACTATAATTATATAATTTTCATAACTAACTCATGTTCCTTTTTTCTAATTGTATCCAAATATAAGACTAAACTTTAGTTATTTAGACCTAAATAGAGCCTTAGATGGCCTAGGTATAGGATGAAAATTTCATGAAAGTGTTTCATATGCTTATATTTCAATGAAAGTTAAAATTTTCTAGTATGTATCTTAATTTTTCGTCGAAGGATCAAGTAACCTTTGAGTTGGATAAAATTGCTTCTTACCTTTATTTTATGTAAATGATCTTGTAGGTCGGGTAGCTTTTGCTATTTTTTTTCTTCAATTTGGATTTTTTCTGCTCCAATTTAATTGTACATTTGTTTTAAGTGGCGAAGCCAAGAAAACTAGACCGTTTGAAGAAGTTTTACATAGGACTTTGAGAAAAACAGCACCTCTTCAGGCCCCGCGCATGATTACAAGACTTACTACAGTGCAGGATCATGAACTTGGTTCACATTGATGAGGCACGTAATAATTTACTCGAGTAGCTTTCGTTCTCGAGATGTCTTGCTTCTACAAATACCATCGTAAGTCGTAAAAACCATTATATACATAGAATGACATCCATCAACAAAGGCTTTGTGCAATTGATATGAAGTTAGTAGAAGATCTCTCGCTAGCATTTTTTTGTTGTTAGTAAACACATTCTTAAATATTAGATGACATGTTTAAAGAGTATTGGAGCAGTTTTGTCTTTCAATATAACTATTTTTCTGTGTGTGTGGATGTGTGTTCTAGGAGTATTGAAAGACTATTGTGCTGTGTAGTTCGAAAAAAAAAAGGCTATTGCTGGAGATGGGCCGAAGAAATTACTCAAGGATCATTAACCTAAGGGCTTGTTTGGGAACTCCATTCCCCGCGGGGATCCCGGCCCAATCCCGAGGAAGGCCGGCTGCGGGAAAGCCAGCCCGGAGAAGCCCGCTGCGGCCTTTGGCAACCACGGGAAGGCCTGCTCCGGGTTCGGCCATTTTCCCCGGGCCAGAAATAATCTCCTCGTGACACATGGAACGATATCCTCGCCGCCTCGCGAGCGACTCGCGCCGCCGCCTCGCCTCTCCTCGCCGCCGCCGCCTCTCCTCGCCGCTTCTCCTCCCCGCGCCAGCACCCGTCGTCCACCCGTCGTCTCCTCTCCTCCCCGCGCCAGCACCTCACCGGATCCACGCGCGCGGAGCGGAGATCCGTCCGCTTCCTTCCGCCGGTAAGGAACCCCACGTCATTTGTTTCTTGAATTGATTTCGCGCTGCTTGATCCACCAATCCTGCGAAAATTTTCTGCTGTTTTCGTGCTGCGAGCAATGAGATCCGGAGTTCTTCTCTCTGAGCCGCCCATGTAGATGTAGTCGTTGCAATCTAGCCGAGTTCACAGTCTAGTTGCCGGTTGCGGGCGGGCCGTGCCTGACGGTCGCTGGCCAGAACCAGCCGTCCGCGGACACGGCCTATGTTTCTTTGCCTGTGGTTGTGGAAGTGCAGATCCGGTCGCGACGGGGTTGATATCTCCCTTGGCTTTCTTGGACTGATTGTCCGCGCCGTTCTTCAGAATTGGTTTTCCATTGCCTATCAGTTCGTAGGTTAGATCTTTTAACTGAGTGCGACCGCATAGTTTGTTACGACGTCATGGGTACCATGGCATAGTTCAATCTGCGAATGTGTTAAATGGTTAAACAGTAAGGCTATGTGTGCTTCGTGATATTGAAATTTCTTAAGTATACTAGTTCACAAGTCCATCAATTCAGCTACTAGCCTGGTACTGTGAATTTACAACCTATTCCTAAAAAATTCACATGTATTCAGCGTATGTTGTATTTATTTCAGTTCATCAGTTCTCTTGCTGTAATCGATAGTTGCGAACTATGAAATTGAATTGTATATATTATATTAATTTGTCATTTCTGTTCTTTGGAATAGGGAGCATTGCCACAGGTGATTTGAGCTTACATCCACTGATCCAGTTCATCAGTCCTTTGAAAATATCGAACAAGAGCATGTTGAGGCTACAAGGGTGAGTGGTGCTGTAGCTGCAAGGGTGAGTGGTGCTGCTGCAAGGGTGGGTCAGGAAGCAAGTGTTGGCGTTGTGCCTGCAAGTTCTACTAGTGTGGGTGCTGTGGTTGCAAGTTATGCAAGTGTGGGTGCTGTGGCTGCAAGTTCTGCAAGTGTGGGTGCTTTGGCTGCAAGTTCTACAGGTGTGGGTGCTTTGGCTGCAAGTTCTACAGGTGTGGGTCCTTTGGCTGCAAGTTCTACAGAAGCGGGCAAATCAAGTTCTACAGGTGTGGGTGCTCAAGAAGTGAGAGAACATAGTGAGAAAAAGCGTAAGCCTGGTCGAGTTGCTGCTGTTCTTGATGAATATTGGAGCACAAGAAGGCACAATCAGGGAAAACAGTGGAGGCTTTGCTGGAGAAGAAGTTGCGTGCAGAAGAGTATTCTATCGAGAAGTGTCTTGACACCACTTATGGCATGGACGAGCTGACAGACGAGGATAAGGCTATTGCATCAGAAGTCTTTGAAAATGACAAGAATAGGGAGATATTTATGAAGCATAAAAATCACAATGTGCGACTCATTTGGCTCCGGAGGAAGATTTGGTATGTGTATTATTGTTTTGTTTTAATGGAAGCATTAGGAATAGCCATACAATTGAATTTCTAGTGCGCTTATTTAAGGTTGAGTGGAAGACTACTATGGGTACTGTCATTTTCAGAACTAACCTGTAGCTACGGGCAGGATACTAGTTGTCTGTAGTGTGCTTGAGCTTTGAGGAGCAGCAGTGCTTGTCTGTAGCTACGGGCAGGATACTAGTTGTCAGTGATTTAAAACATTCTAGCTGTTTATGCATTCACATATTGATAAGTCGACCACTTGCACAGATTGGTTTTATGATACTTCTTGGTTAGCCGTAATTCATTTAGAGCTAGATTTAGTCCTGGGCTTGTGGCATGTGAAGAATATATAGTTCCTTGTCTCATAAAACTATTTTGTTTCAGCACTTCAATATGTTTTGTTACTTGCAGGAGGCTTGCAGATACTTGAGAGATAGGAAACATGCAATACATCATTGTTGGAAGAACTGAGAGACAAGTCTTGTTTGTGCCGGCAGCATATTGTGCTTTGGATTTGTCATTAAGCAATCTCCTATAACATAAGGATTAGTTGTTCCGAGTGATTAGTGATCAGCTGTAAACTTGTGATTGTGCTGTCAGTCACCTTGTATGCATATGTGTGTGTTGGATTGTTTATTTGCTAGTGAAAATGATGCATGTACTAGTGGATTGTTTATTTTCTTGTCAAAATGAGGCACGCAACAGTGGTGGAACTAGAATATTTTCTTGCCAAATTGACCCATGTATTGGTGCCAGCAATTATTTCTGATTTTTTATAAATTTCTCAAGCATTTTGTGTTTTTTCCTGAATTTTTAGAGCAGGTTTTTAATTTATTTGATTTTTTACTATTTCCTCGAATTTCCTGATTTTTTTCCCGGATAAGAAAACCCTGTGCTCCCAAATGCAAGCGGGAATCAGCGCCCCGCAGGATGAGCGCTCTAAGTTTACTCCTCTAAAGTAAAAAGAATCTTACGATTTAAAGGTACTAAATAAAATTTAATTACAAAACCTTTTTTGCAGATGGGCGTTATTTTCGAGACGAATCTAACGAGCCTAATTAATCAATGTTTTGACACAGTGATGCTACAGTAACCATCGTCTAATCGCCGCTTAATTACCCTCATTACGTTCGTCTCGCGAAATAGAGGAGGGTCCTGGACTTAGTTTTGTAATTTGACTTTGTTTAGTACACATAAATCGTGCCGGAATTATTGATGTGACAAGCTACAGTACTTTAGAGCCCTATAAACTTGCATCCGAACGCAGCCTCAGCGCCCCGCAGGGAGAGCGCGTAAGTCTCCGGGCTGACCGCGGCGCAGGGATTTCCCCATGGGGATTTGCATGTCCGGGCCCCCCTCCCCTGTGCTGCCAAACTAGCCCTAAGACTGACTCCAACCCATGACCTATAAGGTCACCCAAACCAAAAATGGGTCAAAAAACCATGAAAAACGTTCTCCAACGCAGCACCCCATCGGCATCCCAATTTTCGGAGCCGCGCTCCAGCAGACCCAGAAATGGGGGCGTCGCGGGCGCTTGAGCGGTGGAGCGACGGTGGGCCCCAGCGTAGGAGGACGACGACGACCAGCCGAGGGAGAGGCTGCCCCGCTGGACGCAACGGCGGCGGCGAGCTCGGGTGCCGGCGGCACGGAGGCGCCGCGATGCGTCGAGGGGCGGGGCACGGCGGGACCCCTCTCCTTCGCTCGCCGGGCCCCTCTTCCTCCTCCATCGAGAGCAGCACGCGGACGGCGGGGCGGAGCTGCACGGCGGCGCCGGGTGGTGCGGGGCGGCTGCCTCCTCCGTGCGCGACGGCGGCGGCGAGGTCGGCGCGGCCGCTCCTCGGTGAGCTAGGCAGGCGGGGCGGCCGGGCTTGGGACGGCACCGCGGGTGCCTGGAGGAGGAGGAGGCGAATCTGAGGTCGAATCGATTCCGCGACCAGGGCGTCGATTCCACGGCGAGGGTGGCGAACGGGGTGGCGAGCAGTAGTCCTCCCCAATCCCCACCGCCTCCTCCTCTTCTTCCACGGCGTGCGGGCGCCGCGGCGGAGCAGCTCAAGGCAGAGGGCGTCGCTGAGCTAGCTAGGAGGCCATCAGCATGGGGGCGGCGGCGGCGCTGATGGACGGCGAGCTCGGCAGTCTCGTGAAGGTCTCCGCGGCGGCGTGGGCGGCAATGTCCTACGCCCGGCTCGCCGCGTCGCGCCTCCGCCCCGGCGCGCCCCGCCTCCGCCCCGGCGCGCCCCCCTCGCCGCGCTCCTGCCCGTGGTGGCGCTCCTACGCGGCGCCCTCCGCCTTCTTCCTCACCTGGCTCGGCTTCGGCTCCTTCAAGCTCCTCCTCGCCGCTAGCCAGGGGCCCCTCGACCCGGCCTCTCCCTCCCGCACTTCGTCTGCTCGGCCTCGCTCCCCGTCAAGCTCCGGCAGCCGTCCGAGAAAGAGAAGATCTGGAGGCGGGTGCGCGGCGCGACGACGGAGCTGGGGGCAGGGCACGACGGCGGACGGCGTCGACGGCGGCGGTGAACCCAATTTCGGACTGCCGTTGGAGATAGCATTTTTTGGGTGGTTTCCTTTCACCCTTTCAACCACCCATACACTCCTTTTAGTCTTCCATATGGGTATGCAGCGTTGGAGTCAGTCTAAGGATGCTATCATGAAACATCATCCCTTTTATAAAACCCGCTCGTAATCGTTGTGTAGAAAGACACGAATGAAACAACATCGAAGCACCGCCTCATTCCACCGGCATCCAGTACGTTCCATTCCAAAACAAGTCCCAGAACAATCCCTTACCTCCACTCTCATCGCCGCACCTCCCCCGCAAAGTGGAACCCTAGGTTAGGGGACGGGAGCCCCACCCTGCGCCGCGCCATGGACGCCATCCGGAAGCAGCTCGACCAGCTGATGGGCGCCAACCGCAACGGCGACGTGCAAGAGGTCAGCCGCAAGTACTACGACCGCGACGTCTGCCGCCTCTACCTCGCCGGCCTCTGCCCCCACGACCTCTTCCAGCTCACCGTGAGTGCCCGATTGCCCATTCCCATGCTCGATTCAACTGTCCCGCTGATCTAGAATGTTCGATTCAATTCTCGCGGTTCTAGGGTTTCTCGTGATGATTTCAACTTTTTAATGATTGTGAATTGCAGAAAATGGACATGGGGCCATGCCCGAAGCTGCACTCGCTTCAACTGCGCAAGGAGTATCCATCGAGTTCAGAATTATTATTATTTTGATTTATTTTGTGAGCGAGTTTTGATTTGTGAACCGATTAGTGACATTCCATGCTGTTTAGTTCCAGCTGATGGTTTGAGTCGGATTTCAGAATGCTTGATTTCTACACATGAGATGATAGTGAAATGGATAGGACATGACTTATGGGTAGATGCTAGCTTGTGCATTCCTTCTGTTGCTTGGGTGGTTAGGCGCGCAATGCCTATGACAGATTATTAAGATCTTGCGACGCCTATGAGATGCATTCCAATATTGTTACAATCTTTGTGACTTCCATGCTAAATTCCCACATTGCTAGGATCTTTGTTATTTCCTTGATATGGTTTATGGGTTGCTATGAGCGCTATGTTGCTTCAGTTTTTTCAATTATTCAGGTTTATGGAATTCCCATGCTTTCTCTTGGTTCATGTCGTTGTGATTACATTATAATTCAAATGGTTTGAGTTCGTGATTCAGCTGGGCAGGTATACCTGGTTCTGTCCAAGGAAATTAGTGCTAGCGGTTAGTAGTGCATGATTGTTCATGCCAGTATAATACATAGAGGACTAGAGGGCTCCGTTGTTTCTTTTTTGGCCTTCCATATCCACAATTGTCTCCGTAGTATGTACATAATTTTTTGCTGCAGTTACCTTTTCTGTCTTCCTGAGCATCGTAATAGATATGAGGAAGCCAAAGCCAAAGGTACAGACAACTATGACCGTGAGTTGGAAGAAACTATAGAAAGGTTAATAGTTGAGTGCGAAAGGAAGATTCAAAGAGCCCTTAAGCGTTTGGAGGAGGAAGACGCTAAGGCAGCCATTGCAATTTCTGTCACCGAGGTTACACAGGTATTCTTATACGATTCTTTCATGTAAAGTAATTTTTGTTGTTAAGCAATGTAGAAAAACTAAGCAATGAAATATAATTTTGTGGTTCCAAATGCAGACCAAAGAAGTAATGGAGTTATCCAAACAAATTAGGCAGAAGATGAAGGAGATCGATGCTTTTGGTAAGTTTCATCATACCATTGTGCTTCTATGCTGTTGTGATTCCAACACAATCAGCAATACTTATTTGTTTTCTCTCTATATGATTACACTGTATACAAAATAAAAAAAAAAATCTGTTTCCCTGCATAAAAAAATAAAAAAAATATATTTGGATCTACTATATGCTTCTAGTAGTTTGGAGATGGTAGGTTTCTGAGGAAAGTTTGATAGTATCATGTTCTTTCCTTGTGTTCTTTCCTTGTTTATTTCTTATCTCATTTTGCCGTGAAAATTCTCTCAATATAAATAATCAAGCAAAAGACGACCAGTGCTGTCCTGTCAAATATCCAAACTTACTGTGAATATGGATAAAATTTATCCATAAGAAGTTTCCTCAATTGCTTTGGACCTATTCCATTTTCTTATCCAGTAATTTGCTTGTGATTGTCCCTATAGCAGTTCTCATGGAGCGAGCTTGCTTAATTAAGCAAGCTTGGGTTTTGTTTTGAAACCTTTCTTATTCTGAAACTTTTTTTTCAGCTCAACTTGTTTTAGGTTTGTCGGTGCTTCATTTGTGTTGTAGCAAAAAGTTTTGAGGTTCTTTGTCAGAATTTCAGATATTCTGGAATCTGGAACTATATATATATATTTTTCATTGAATTATTCATGTTTCATGTAAGATCTGCCTATTTGTATATTCATACTGTGTTAACATTCACCACATAAACTGTGTACTATAGATCTTGAGGGTAACACTGAAGGCAAAATTCGGGCCACTGAAGAAGTTGACAAGCTCAAGGAACAGAGGGCTGAGGAGCAGGTATTTAGATGGCTGAATTTCTTACCATCTTGTTGGGTGAAGATGTTTATTATCTCAACCTTACACTTGGACCAGGGATCATATTGCTTGTTATTTATTTCAGGCAAAGATGCTACTTGAAGCTTTCAACAAGGACCGTGTTTCTTTGATGAATTCCCTCCAAAATGCAGCCCAATCAACTGCACCAGCTCCTGCTCCTCCAGATGCACGAACACAAGAAATGATAAATGAGAAACTGAAGAAGGCAGAAGAACTGGGTACGTTTCTTTTATATCTTCTCCCAATAGTCCTTTCTTGCTATTTCCTGTAGGTTTCATTCTAACCTACCACAACTTGTTTGGGACAGAAAGGGTTAGTTGTTTATACACTTCCAGTAATCTTTTCCCTGAACCGTTAAAATGTGTGTCTCTAGCCAGTGGCTATCCTTTGCTCATCTCCTTGCGCGTGTGACAAAGTACGTGGTAGTATCTCAATTTTATATTGAATAGGTGAGAATGGAATGATCGATGAAGCTCAAAAATTGTTGGATGAGGCGGAAGCTCTGAAGAAGGTTGGCGTTTGCTTTAAATAACTTGTTGAAGAACTGACTAGAATTGTATCCACTCAACTGACAAGTTTTTTTTCCCTTCATTTCAAACCAGCTGAGCGCCCGACCACAGACTATCCCAGATTCTGCAAAAATGACAACTCACGTACAAATTGTAAGTTCGGTGAAATATCCTTTTGCGCTCTGCGTGAAAAACAAAAAGTTAATTTCTAGCAGTTTATGTTAAGAATCCTTGTAGCACACTGTTGTTACCAGATTAAGGTCTACCTGTTTAATTACTGTTACATATTCTTTATAGAAATGCTATGATTTGGCTATTTTGTTGCATATCTCAGTGACCCATTTTTTATGTTTTTGTCAGACTGATCAAAAGTTGCGCCTGTGTGACATATGTGGAGCATTCTTGAGCGTATATGACAGGTAAACTATCATCTTTAGCCTATCCGCTAGTTTCTGCCATTTGGGGCCATGAATATAGCAGAGCTTGGGTTTCCAGTTCTTCAGCTTTTGACAGACACATGTACCTCCTTTGTCATCAGCAGGGTTTTGGACCCACTTTTACGAGGATTACTTTTGCAGCTAAAGAATGTGCGTGATATTTATATATATTTTTTATCATGTGGACTATAGTTGTTTAGGGTTATAGTAATCAACATAAACTTCTGTTAGATGACAACATATAATTTACAGTTACTAGCATGGCTAACTTTTCTTCTGCCAAACAGTGACCGTCGTCTGGCAGATCATTTCGGAGGGAAACTTCACATGGGTTATATGCTCATACGTGAGAGATTGTCCGAACTGCAGGTTAGTCTTGTAGATTTACGTTTTATTAGAAGGATTTCACTAACGTTTTAAGTTGGCCTGTTTTATTAACGCTTTGTTGTGTTTATTTGAAAGTATGATGTGATCCTATTTCTACTCCTTTTATTCATACAGGAAGAAAAGAACAAAAAGCGGAAGCTAGACCGAGCTGAGTATGACAGAAGGTGACATTCTCTAGTAGCATTTTTCTTTTTATTTATCATTATGCTAATAATTTAATAACTGCCTTATATACTGCAACATCAGGTCTAGGGAAAGAAGTCTGGAACATGAGAGATCTTCAAGCAGGGACCGCCATAGAGGAGACCGGGGCGGCAGCCGTGACAGGGACAGAGATTATGACCGCAGAAGGAGCCATGATCGCTACCATGACAGGGAAAGAGAGAGAGAATCAGGGAGATCTCGTAGTTATGATTCAAGGAGCCATCATCGGAGGTCACGTTCCCCGAGGGACAGTTCTAGGGATTATGATCGATATGGGTACGTTAACTTCTGCTCTAGCTATCACATGAAATTGGAGGTTACAATAGCTGTGTTTTTTTCTATTATGTCCTGCTATTATAAGAACACAAATGTGAATTGATATCATCTACTTATGGTAACAATACTATAAAAGTTCAGATGGAATTTCTCAGTTTTTTTTTTTCTGTGCCTTTGCCTTTGCCTTTGCCTGTTTTTAAACCAGTATACATTAAGAGAATTTAACTTGAATGGTTTTCACTGTTATTATTGATGCTGGATAACTAAAACTCATTGGAAGGTTACACACCATAATTTTATGTAGACAGAAGTTGTCTTACTCCTTACTCGTGGTTTTGGTAAAAGCTTCTGACTTTGCGTTGTATCTCTATGCTCTATGCAGACGTCATGGCCGTCGAGATCGCTACTAGATGCAAGCAAGACATGTTTTAGCATGCACTGCATCATCCTTGGTAACCTTGTGACCAGAGAAAGGCATCTGCTTCTTCCTGGAGTACGTTACTGAGGGATAGGATGACATCAGCTTCCATTATAATCATGTAATAACACTAGCGGGTGTAGTGTAAACAAAATCAAGTAGTGTTGTGTCATGATAGAAGGCCACTGACAAATCTGTCTCCTGTTTCACTTGTTGCCATATGTTGCTGGTACTTCCGTAATGTTATTAGCTGTGGCCTGTGGCAAGCAATAGTTCGTATGCATGGTCAGGATTGCTCCGTTGCTCGAATAGGAGCAGGAACAAATACGTTTGGCCATATGTGAGAGTATGATGAAACCACGTCATGCATATATTGCCAGAGTTGGATCTCATACCAGCATCTTGTAACTTGGTGGTTCAGAATTTACCTACTCGAACCCTGTCTCTGTTTGCGAAATTGTTACGCATCCAATTAGATAAACAACCATTACACGAGCAGTTATGCCCAAATATTGTACAGCAAAATATTCAAATGACACTCTTGGGCTTCGATCAAGCGGATACGCTCGTAAGCATGTCAAAAGGAGTAGCCAGGATTGATCAAAAAAAAAAAAAGGGGAGTAGCCAGGAGATGAGACCATGAAAACTAGCACGCGTGTCGACTGAAACCAGGCTAGATTTCAGTGACTGGAATTTAATCGGACCCTCTGAATTTTTATATAGATATAAGAATCGGAGGGAGTATATTTCAAAGCAATATGTATGTAACTCTATTGATTTGTAAAACTTGACGAAACTTTATGTATGAACAAGCGCTGTAAACTTTTGTCAACAAAACGTAACTCCTGCACATGCACCTTCGCTTGAAGGGCTAAAATGACTGATGCTCCTTCATTTCAGGAAAAAAAAAAAGACTGATGCTTCAAGTGAGATTCAGTGTCGAAGTCACATGGTAGAACACTTCAGAAGAGCTATGAGCTTATAGAGTTCCCTAACCATCAGTCCATGCAGCTTCTCTCCGTCGGGCTCCATGCCACATTGCTTGCTAGCTCATTATCCTTTTGACTCTGTCTATACAGCTGCACAAACATGAGGTATTAGAATGCGTCTGCGCAAAAGAGTAGGCGAAGGAGCAAACCTTTTTGGCAAATTAGGCAAGACACGTTCTACAGCATGAATCAGAATGTCACGTCCTAGGTTCCCTGCTGAATTCGGAGACCCATGATCATCTAGCAAAGGAGAACAAGAAAACCTATCAACTTACGAAAGGGCTGCAAACTGTAAGATCATATGTGATAGAACAAAACAGATCAATGAAATTCAGTGTACCTTGACCTTGAGAATCCAAACCCTCTCCAAGATGGCATCCAGTGGGTTCGTCCACTCCATCCTCTGTGAGCAACCATTTATCCAATATCTGACCAATAAGCTTATGAGCCACTATTGAAGTTTCATCACAGATTCTAGTTATCTCTGAACATCTTGAGTTTTTCAAGTGGGTGGCATCGATAGACTTCTCTGTGTCCAGCTCTATCCCACTGCCTCCAGAATCTTCAGCCCTTTCACATGGTTTCCTAAGTACGTCTTCTGATCTGGAATTAGGATCTTCAGATCTAAAGCCATTATGCGTATTCCCAACATTTGAACCCCCAAAACTCTCTCTCATAACAGCAGTGTCAGATATATTATTAGAACAACAAGGCTCAGACATCTGCTGATGCTTGGAGCTTAGTTTTAAGTAGTTGGTCTCAGAGAGTATGAAATCATTATCCTCGCTGCAGCTATCATTGCCTAAGCTAATCATCTCTTCACCACATGCACATTCTTCTGTACAACAATTCGCTAGAGCTTTGAGATGACTGCTTAAGTTCAAGACAGCATCTACCTCTGCCTCCCTTCTCTCCTCTGTGAACACAACTTGTTGACGAGGAGAAATTCGGTTTATAAAGGTTATGACTCGAAGCGCCTCATCAGGTAAACCAGCTTCATCGCATTCCAACAAACATTCTGTCAAGTAGTTCCTCAAAGCTACTTTAAAATGCATCCTTTGAACCATGGAATCTTCATCGAGTACGGGACGTACCAATTTTAGTTTGTCATGCTTGAGTTTTTGAAGTGACCAGATAGCATTCAGTATATTATTCTGCATACATATAGTTTCTTTTGTAAAAGGAAAGAACTCCGATTGTGAAATATCCACGCTCCTTGACTTTTGCTTCCGATATAGGTTCACCACAGACATTGCCTTTGCTAATTTCTTTGGTAGGAAGTTACCTTCCTTAAGCCCTGTTAAGATCTTGTTACATCTTTTCCTCACCATTTCAACAACGTGTCCTCTTTTAGAAAAGCGAGCCAATTGCCCGAATTTCGGGGTACAAGATTTTTCTCTAAGCTTCCTGTTCATTGCAAGAAGAACTTGTGTAGGCATTCCATCAAGTCCATCCAAAGCATGATTGATAGCTGACAAAAGTTCTGATGAAACAGGCGTGACAAGGCTCAGAGAACCAGATCGATAGCTGCATGGATTTCTAAAGATATTGAACAACTGATTTTTGACATCTTTATTGTCCAAGCTGGTCAAGTACCTCGGAAGGTGAGACTTTATCATTTTTTCCATTAGCGGCCTTGTCATATCAAAACTAGACTTGTTATGACTGACAATACAAGCCACTGATTGAAGCGCTTCATGGCTTAAGTTGCTGATTGTGCGATGCATGATATCCAGAGATTCTGGATCAAATGCTACATTTTCTTTTTCCTGGATGTCAAAAAGCCGGAGAGTATCCTGAACTAAATGATGGGTATAGCCATTGCATTCTGAACTTAACCCTTTCACGATGGTAGCTCTCACTTTGTCGCAAGATGCCTGGAAATAGAAAAATGGACACCAGAAAGTACATTTATGTTATGAGCAATTAAGATTATGCAACAGAAAATACTGTTATGTATAACTGGCATGTCAGGAACTGAGAGATGGTTCCTCAACACAATTGTAGGTACATTGCAAAGTAAGGAAAATTTACACAAAAATAATAACCCTATAACAAGAGCAATTCTGTCATGGTGACAAGAAAATACATTTTGAGGTAATACAGTGAAATGGAAACAAATTTTTAATCCAGGATAGACCGTACAGAGCACAAGACATAGACAGTAGAACATGCTCTTGAATAAGTATTTAAGCACTATGTGTTATCAAAAAAAGAACTCATCTCAATGTACCCCTATTTTTTTATTAACAAGTATGCATGAATAAAAGGAGCATTTGATATATTAGCATATTAATTATTTGGTAATAACTTAAAGGCCACAAATGGTTATCCACTAACCACCCTTATAATATTAAAGGAATTGGACAAGTGGAAGCCTCACACACTCAAGGGAAAAAACCGTATGTACGCATTCTACGTAAGCAACGACTTGATAGCAAGACTAGAAAAGAAACCACAGTTCTTGCTATTCAACAATTAAAAGAACCATAAGCTATATTTCTTAGTAGACGACCAAGCAGTTACCTCTTCACTCCTGATATATAATTCAGGCAAGTACCTGCATTGAAAGGTAATAATTACGATTTTTATTTCACTAAATATACTAATAGTTGTAACTTTTTGGGGAATGGAAGGAAGGAAATAGAATCGCATGTGGAAGCATTTCGAAGCAGGATAGAACCAAAGAGTAATGTTAGCATTTATTGAAATCATTGCCATCAAACATCAAAGCATTTTACAGCATGTATGTAAAACATAATGAGTGATAAGAAGCATTATGCCACTCATAAGCATTCATTCAAGAGCTACGCCTCCCACGAGACACCTCGTCTTACATGTACTTAGTCAGCTTAGAAGGTTTTACAGGATAAGCAACTTATAAATCCTATGTGGCATGCCAAAATAAGAACTTCTACTTTTATTTTCTTTAAGCATCTATCCAAGAACAGGTATGCCCATTAATGGCACACCTGGAACTTCCAAGAAACAATGAAACTAAATAAATCGATCACTTTGCTACATTCCATCAGAACGGAGATGGTCAATTTGCTACATCAAAGCAAATCAAGCTAGCATAAAAAAAAAGTCCCTGGTGCCTCACTTCATTCACATATAATTTGATCATAGCTAAATGTAGGTTTTAAAAGATAAAATTCGTTTTGACCCTTGTGCATGTTCACCTGGGAAGGATAACCTGGCTTCACCAGTTTTAATCAATACAGAACGCTATGAGAAAATTCCAGGTCGGTTGGAGACTTGGATCGACAAAGCTAGTCAGATAACATATCAAGGGGGCAAGCAAAGGCCTCATCTCTCACAATTCCCGCCCCCAGAAGTTGGTAGTGCACTTACGGAACACTCAAAAACTTGGGCCGCTTCACGCGCCTGGCGCGGCCGTCCGGTTTCGGGATCATCGACGCCAGCCACCTGCAAAGCATGAGGCCCTGAGTTATTGCTGATCAAAGGCAGTGCCGAATAACGAGAATGCACTCAAGGGGAACAGCTGCTCAGAGGTGCGCTGCAAGGAGGAGAAAATAAATCACACTCACCTCCGCTTCTTGTTGACCAGGGCTTCCTGCCTCGTGAGGAGCGCGCACAGCTTCTTCCCGTCCTCGAAAGTGAACTCCATCGCCAGTTCGCCACTCGCCACCGGCGCTGAGCTCCGGAGATAGCTCGCGACCGCGGTTTTGGCGGCTCTGGAGATAGCGCGGGGAGGGAGGAGGCTACCTGATGCCTGCGGAGTAGTGGGGTGCTCGCGGCGGAAGGGCGCGGCGGGTGGAGGCGTGGAGCCAGGCCGCCGGGTTTGGTTCGGCGGCGGAGCGGAGAGGTAGGCGACGTGGGCGTTTGGGCCGCTGGCCACGGTCTGTCGGTTGGGCCGTTCCCTGGCCACGGTCTGTGTAATGGCCCATCAGGCTGTGAACGTGTGAAAGGGTCTTGGCCTAATGGTTAAGACATCCTAGTAACACATGTCAGATTCTGGGTGTGAAAGGGGTCTTAGCCTAGTGGTTAAGGCTTCTGAGTAACACCTCTCAGTCCTGGGTTCGACTCCCCGTGGAAGCGAATTTTCAAGGATTTAACGGCATTTGTGCTTTCAGTGGTAGGCGACGCTCTCGTCGACAGCGAGGCGCCAGTGGTGACTTCGTATCTCTGGATTTGCCGGCTCAGTCTTCGAAGATACTCATAGGGGTAGGGTTTGCGTACGTGTGTTCATAGGGGTGAGTGTGCGTGCGTTGTGAGTGTTTGAGTTGTACTGTGTAATCTCAAAAAAAACCATGTCAGATTCTGGGTTCGACTCCTTGTGTGAGCGAATTTCCAAGGATTTAACAGCATTTGTGCTTTCAGTGGTAGGCGATGCTTCCGTCGACAGCGAGACGTCAGCGGTGACTTCGTATCGCTAGATTTACCGGCTCAGTCTTCGAAGATGCTCATCGGGATAGGGTTTGCGTACATGTGTTCATAGGGGTGAGTGTGTGCGTTGTGAGTGTCTGAGTTGTACTGTGTAATCTAAAAAAAAAATCAAGCTGTGAACGTCGACGTCCAATAATTTTGGTCTCAAAAAAAATAAAAAATAAACAACGTTCTCGTCTAATTGCATTCCCCTTTATTAAGCGAGCAGCAATTTATTTACTAAATCGTGCCAATAAGGATTTAAACTCGAAACTGCCGATCCTGATACTATATTGAGTTACATGTGCCGATGATGATTTCATATGTCCTGTTGTGGGAGAGCATGCTACTGAACGATAGAGCTGAAGACCACTATTGCCACCGCAACCTAGCGTGGTCAGAGAACTACGTTTGCTACTACGCATGCTACTTCCGTAACCTAGAACCCCATATAGGCTTAGCTTAGCTGGAGATTGTAACCGACTAGCCTCTAGTGCCATATCTAGCTAGAGAAGCACATGAAGTAGAGTGATGCAAATCGTATGTCGTACAAACCATTCTACTCCCTCCGTTTTTAATTATATGGTACCGTTGACTTTTTTGTTGAACTTTAATCAATAATATAGATTTAAATAATTATTTTCCAAATGTGAAATGAATATCATTGAATTTATCATCAAAAGTACTTTAAGGTTAACTTGTACACTTAGCTATTTACACAAATATTTTGAATAAGACGAACGGTCAAACGTAACGGAAAAAAATAAATAGTGTTATATATTAAAAAACAGAAGGAGTACTATTTTATTTCTCAATGAATCTGAATCCGAATACATGTCGCGTTTATATCCACAACACACACCACGACAATCCACACGAAACTCGCACAAGCGTTCCATCAACACGACGACCTCCGGCACAGCAAATGAATGCGCCATGTTTATCAGCAGGTGAGGTTGGCGCCCGGGTCGACGCCGAACTGCTGGCAGAACTGCAGGTAGTACCCGACGCGGTCGTTGACGGAGGCGGGGTTCTTGCCGTCGCACTCGAGCGCGCCGTTGATGGCCCGGATGGTGGCGCCGAACCCTTGGCCGGAGACGATGGCCTCGTGCACGGCGTTCATCCAGTACCAGAGCGCCGCCCGGAACGCGGTCAGGTCGCTGCGCGCCACCGCGTCGGGGTCGCCCACCCCGTCAAACCCGATGCTCTGCCCCGCCGGCCCGTAGTTGTAGTTCCACGAGATCTGCAGCGGCCCGCGCCCGTAGTACCCTTTCCCCTCCTGGCACGGCCACTGCGTGTTCGTCGGGTCGCAGTAGTTCTTGCTCGGCCCGTCGATCTCGTTGATGTAGCAGAACTCTGCATCAGATTCGTACATGTGTTAATTAGTTGGATTCAGTCAAGTTTCTTTCATGTGGTAGCAGTAGTGCCAACTGGAGTAGTTCAGTTCACTCAAAGCAAGCTCACTACTAGCTGCTTACTTATGGTCTCGTGGTTGGCGTGCGCGAAGAAGGCGGCGATCTCGCGCTTGGAGTCGTCGTCGGTGCCGGTGCGGCCGAACGACGGGTAGTAGCCGGCGGCGGTGAGGAAGGCGTCGCGGGTGTAGAAGCCCTTGGCCTCGCAGCCGTCGGCGGCCTGCGCGGTGAGCGCGTCGAAGAAGGGCTGCGTCACGATGCTGGCCACCGACACGTTGTTGGTCTCCGGCACGGTGCAGCGCCCCGACTGGCACCCCTTCCCGCAGTACGCGTCGCCGACGCCGCAGTACCCGTACTGGCTGCAGCACTGATCCGACGCGCACCCACAGTTCTGCGCCGCCGCCGAGAGGGCGAGCGCGAGGAGGAGGGCGGCCGTCGCCGGCAACGCGAGCTTTCTTGCCATGGTTTTGGTTTGGTTTGGTTTGTAACTCAGTGTGTTGTGTGATGGTGATTACCACTTGGTTTGGCCCCGGGTTTTATAGAGCTGGGTTGGACGCATGGATTGGTTCAGAGTTAAGATTTCAGAGCAGTGTGAGGTGTTGGCGTGGACTTGTCTATGTCACCGTTCCCGGTCGTCCAACTAAGGCCGAGTCCAACAGATAGATCCTTTTCAGATTTGTTATGGGCAACGGAACGTCGAAGGCCAACCAGGTTAGGTCGGCATCGCTGCACGCTTGTGAAACGGTGTGAACCGCGTCGACCTGTGCGCGCTCGAGTGCTTGACGCCGCCGCTGCCTCGCTTCTAGTAGGAAGGAAAGATTGTTGCTAGCTGCGCTGGACACTGGACTGGACAGCCTGTGTTTCGCGTTCTTTTCTGTCGAGAAAGCGAGCGGCGCTGCGTAGCGACAACTTGTTCGGTTTATCTCCACTGCCGCCATACCCCAGTGATTCGCCGTGTTCGAGGGGGCGTTACGAATTGTAGTGCTTCGGTCAGTTGTTTTCTCCGTTTCTTGCTGGCAAACCCGAAAACGATTCCTTACCCTTCCAGAGAGAGCGGAAATGTCCGGTATCAGAACAAAACACTGTCCATGATTCTTCAAGCGACAGCTTTGGTAAAACGCTGCTGAATATTTCAACTGAAATCGCTTGACATCTTTCCAAAGAATTCATCAACCTGCATGTGTGTGAGCATGTCACAATGCTAGAAGACAACAGCTTGTGCGCACTCGAGGAACAAAGAAAAAGGTCTTCGAGTGCAATCACCTCACCGTTTCGCCCTCTCGCCAAATGGCATTCCCTCAAAAAAAAAAAGAACACCGTTTTGCCCGTCAACGAGTCAAAGGTAAAGCCATCCATCCTGGTTGACCAAGAGGAAGCCCACCGGACTCGAGCCGTTCGATTTCCGCTATGCGCTGCCTGGCCCATCGATGTCTTTGACCCGGGCATATTTGTCAACGACATGGCTGTTTCTGCTGGTTCGCTCAGCTGTCGGCTGTTCCTCAAAAAGAAAAAAAAAAGCTGTCGGCGCAGTGGCGCACGCCACGATGGACTTGAAACGGTCAGAGCGACATGGCTGTTTCTGCTGGTTCGCTCAGCTGTCGGCTGTTCCTCAAAAAAAAAAAAAAAAAAAAAAGCGACGGCAGGTTTTATTCTCTACCGCTTTTCTGAAACCCAAAACGTGACCATGTGGGCTGACCCGCAAAGCCACCAAGTATAGAAGCCCATAACCAGACGCAGCGCGTGGGCCGCCTACTGACCCGCACGCGCCTATGTGATCTGTCCCGTAACTTCTGCCGACGTCAGCCTCATCCTACCGGCGGACTCCAGGCATCGTCGAGCCACCTCCTAAGGACCCTTCCGGCGTCCTCCTCCTCCTTCCGGTTCCGGATTGGCGTGGAGAGTGGGATCCGTTTGGGCGTTGGATTGGTTTCTCCACCTGGTAAGGAACCCTACTTGCTGCGTTCCTGGATGGATTTTGCGTGAATAACGAGTTTTGTTATGGGAGGCTTTTTGAACGGAGCCGCGTAAGCAAATCGAAATCTTCTGTTCTCGCCGTAGGTTCTGGCTGTTTTTTTTCTGACCATCGGTTCGATTAGTCTATTCTGGCGTGTTTGGTTGGTTGCTCATGTAACCTTACAAAATTTCGGGCGATGAAGAGGTTAGATTGTGACCAGGGAGTATATTGGCCAAAATGGTTAGGTTGTGTTTAATTTGGGACCAAAACTGGTACCGGTGATGACAGAAAATTTTCACCTTACCGTGGTAGCTCATCTGTGCCCTTTATGGTTGAATTCTGCTGGTAATTTTGATTCATGGTATGGTGAAGGCGAAAGTTGTGACATTATATTTATGAGGAGGCATTCTGATTTCGTAGCCATGTTCTAGAAATTCATAATGATTCACTATACGTATCATCAATCATCATTGTGGAATTTTCTGTTGTTCAACGGTTCTCATCAGCAGTTAATCAAGCTGAAATGAGAGAATAAATGGGCCAGCTAAACTTAAAACTTCCCCACGAACTTTTTCCGCCCACAAATTTGGCTTAAATTTCCTGGCCAAAATTAACTTGGAGATGGCAACCTTTGGTAATGATCCATATTCTGGTCAATTTTCAAAGCTTGACCAGATTTTGATAGGTCTTGCTAGGGCATGACAAACTTTTGTACGTCTAGCTTATGCATGAATGTGAGTGCATGATTGGTCACTGTTAGTATTTGGGCTGAGGCAGGTGCAGCTTGTTTTCCAAAATTTTCGGTGGTTCAGCTGTAGTCCATGCCACGGTGAAGTTTGATTACTCAGATTTATTACTCGTGTATGAATTAGCCATGCATACTGTTGTTTGATTTTGCTGAAGACGGGTAACACCGTCTCCAGCTGTGGATTGAGCAAACAAATGTCAAGGAGACCTTTTTGTGAGAATTGTATCCTGGTTTAACAGACATATGCTCATGCACCTAAATGAACATCAACTTTGGAAGTTCATTCAGCTTTTTCTAAGGTTGGATGCTAAGGGAGGTTTCTAAAGATCTTTTCTCTCTTAAGGGAGATAGGGTCACACATATTGTTAATTATATTACCCAAAAAAAGGAACAAAGAAAAATGGTGTAAAAAATCTTGGTTGATTGATTTGAATATGTATCAGGCTCTAACTAGATTGGCATTGTTAGATTGTTAAATATGTATTGGGTTCTACTGTTACCTTGTTTAATCATAATAATTTAATAGTTTACTGCTTTTGAGGCATTGATATTTTTTTTTGCCTAATTTGGTAAGTTCTTCATTTTATTAATATGCAGATTTGGCTCTAGTTAATTTCATTGTTCAGAAGCAGCAAAGCATGAACTACTTCCAAGCTACAGCTTGCAAGCCTCACAATGCGCTCATTGTGAACAGGCCTATAGCAGGTCTCGGGAGCACCAGTCAGTATCCATTACGTTCAAATGCGCTAGGATTTCACAGGCTGCAACAGAAAGTATACCCAAGACTAGTTCTCGTTGCTGCTAGCCACAAAAAGCTTACTCCTGTATGCGCCTTAAGCGGAAAGGGAAACCCTGGCTCTGCTGATGATGTAAGTAGTATGTATGATGTACCTTTTATGGTTGATATTGCTTGTCATGCAAAAGTGTGTAGCTCTGTAACCTTGACATGATTCCAGGCTGTGCTATTTATGTGTTACTACATGATAATGATGTTACAGAGTCTTTACTAACCTTGAAAACTATCAAAATTTTGGCCATGTTCAAGACCATGTTTTTGTTGGATTAGTTGGGTTATAAAATAAAACAGGATGTTTCTTTTGTACTAAGTTGATACATAAATAGGGTTCTCTGTGTTGAAACATCTGTTTGCTATGGATGAACATGAATGGCCTCATAATTACTGTTGATGTTAGTTCACTTTGTACTGTTAGATTAAGGACACCATTGCAAAGATTGGCTGTAGCCTGTAGGGCCCGATCACTTTGGGTATTTTGTACGCAGCCTTTCCCTGCATTTCACAAGGCTTGCTTTACCGCTGCGCTAGGGCTCCCCTTCCTGTTTAACCTCTATAATGTTCCATAATGTTCGCTTAGCTGCTACTCAAATTATACTTTTGTACTTCTTTAGCTAGATAGTTGTGTTGTTTTCGGGGAGTTGTAATCTGCTTTATTCTCAACTTTGCCAAAGTTCTGTTTATTTTTTTTTCTGCTATGTATTGCTAATGATATGCTGCCCTCAATCTCTTGAGAGGATTAATCTGTGCAGTTTCTGTGGTTCAAATAATGTTCTATGGAACCGTGCCTTTGTAAAATCTCTGTTATTTTATTGCAAAACTTAGGGAATAGATTGAATTCCGACACAGTTATAGGATAGCTATAAGGACATAGTTTGTGAAGGAACCAAACAAAAAGAGAATATTTAAACACTGGTTTGAGTTCAAAGATTTACGTATATTTAGTTTCTATTAGCAGTGTGATTTTTGGAACGGCTTGGTGAAATCATATATTGCTTTGTTGCAGCCTCTAATGGAATCTTTAAAGAAAGCTATATCTGATGCAAAAAAGCCACGACCTATACAAGACTTGTTGAAAGAGCAGATAACTAAGCTGAGGGAACAAGGTTCTGGCGGTGGCGGAGGGAATAGAAATGGTCGTGGAGGCAGTGGTGGTTCTGGTGGCCCAGAAGATGAATCATTCAAGGAAACACTGGATGAAATAGTCCAAGTTATCTTAGCCACTGTTGCTTTTATACTTGTGGTAATTATTTACTTCTCCTTGCTTATTCTGTTTTTCCTTGAGAACTCATTGTTAGGTTGGTACTAGGGACTGTTGGAATGCTTATGAGTGGTTTAAGTGTACACGGGCAGAGTGTGACCCAAAAGCAAGGGGTGGACAAAAACAGTTTTTGTGCTTAATTGCATGCTTAATAATGATGCAAAATTCTGAATAATCATTGCAAGGGCACATGTACAGGGAACTATTGCATTCCATAGTCCGAAGCTCGAAGACAAGAAAATTGAATGCTGAGTGCACTGAAATTAGCTGGTGGACTAATTCCCCGTACCTCAAATAGACTTAAATGCGTATTGAGTTGAGGATAACTAACATATCGGTGTATTTGTGTATTGCATGTGTTTTACATCTTTTGACATGAATTCGCTTCCAATTTTAGGCATAAACAGGTCGTATAAAATTTTATTTCTATTAGTGTGGATCTAAAAAGTTAATCTGTTCATTTGTGACATTAGCATGGCTTTATCTAAAATTTTATGTGCTTGTCTAATGGTGCAGTATATCCATATAATCAGAGGGGAGGAGCTGTATCGTCTTGCCAGGGACTACACAAGGTATCTTGTCACTGGTAAGAGGACTGCCCGACTGAAGCGTGCAATGCAACAATGGCGCAACTTCTCAGATAGCTTCATGCAAAAGGAAAGCTCAGAAGAAGACCGATACGAGAGACCAGCCGCGTCAAAGCCTACATGGTGGCAACAGCCACAAAAGTTTGTTCATCTTATGGGGGAGCTTTGCAGAGGAAACTGGCGTCCGCACCCACAGGAATCGTAGTTCAGGTGTTCCATCGACGGTTTTTGACCCCTTGAAGAGCATGGGTGTGTGAGTACTGGTTGCACGCTGGTGCAATGATTTAGTGGATGGCCTCATGAGCATTTAGTTTATTTTTCGTCTCTTTTATAGTCAACTAATGAACATCTTTCCCCTGGTTAAGCGTCAGGGGTGTGAGGGTGAAGTGTCGGCAATTTTGTAGTTGATTGATGAGACCGCTTATTTGCTGCCAATCAGATGTTGGCGAAAGCAGTTGGCTTCCTGTGAACATCATCAAATTTGTAGAAGCTATATGACGGGAGATGGGTGTTGCTATACTGGTGATCTCTGGAATTCGTGTCTTTCCATGCTCATTCTCCTTAACGTAGTGCGCACAGCTACAAGTATCAGGTAGTAAAAGGTGCTCACCTTTTGTATTTACCCTTGTAATGTTATCAACCTTGTTTGGAAATGAATATTCAATTAAATCTTTTGTGTGAGTTTTCATACTGCATGGTCTGCTAATCCTATTGCGGCATTTCCAAGATGAAAAAAATATCAGAAATTGTGCTCTTCAAAAGAATCAAAACCTCTTTTGTATACAGGTTATACTCCAGTATAGTCATACAAAACTGAGTACAAAACTATCAAAATCTTGGCCCTTTACACCAAAAGATTACTTTCGGTGTAAACGTGATACACAGGGCAAATATCCATTTCACCAGAATGAAATAAGTTATTTTTCACTAAATGAGTTCTGGTCGGTGATTGAAAATGACGGAGAACCCAGTGGATCAACTTTCAGCGGGAGAGCCTGATGCTTCACCGGCTTTTTTCTCCTTCTGTTTCTCTCTGCGCTTCTTGTTTCTCAATGCATTTTTGCTCATCTCCCCTCTGTTCCACCGTCAAAGTCATTGAGTTATATTTATAGAGCTTTGGAAAGAAATAAGGAAAGAGTAAATGCAGAAGGTGAAAGAAACTGACCCTGTAGGAGCAAGTCCACCAAAAAGCTGCAACGTGACAGATGAACGTGATGAGTCAATGTATAATGTCAAGCAATGTATATTATTTTACACAGCTTGAGACCAAGCGCATTGCAACTTTGCAAGTGGTGCAAAGACAAGAGAAATAGCTAAATGCAACTGATAAATAATTTTATTACAGTGGAACATTTGGGCACGCATGTTATTTTACCATACCAAATACAAATATTCAGTTGCAACAAAGCATAGCAGTATTCATATCACTTCACAATTATATACCAAACACCATTTTCCAGCAGAGTTAATTGGGCAGAAAATGAATAGAGCAAAGCCTAATCTATAAGTCAACCTACGCTTTTGAGGAACAGATTTATCATAGGGTGCCATCATGAGGTCATCCCATTAATAGTTTTTTCTGTTGTGCTGGCAATGACGAAGTGCACATACCGCACAAAATGAAAGTTTATTAGTTTCCTCGGATAGCAGTTTATGATGAATGTGTGTAAAGAAGTTGGCAAGATAACCCAGGATCTGGTTAGCTCAGCGATGCAAACAAGAACGGGTTCTCAAGCCCAACATTTTCAGAATAAACTACAAATTTAATGCATCATAATACCTTATCCTGAAGTTCTGCGGAACCCTTTGCATGAGGCGGACGGTATGCTGAAGGCTTTGGAGCTGTTTGTGCAGGGGCCTTGCTTGATGTTTGTGCTGGTTTTGAACCTTGTGCAGAAACCATAGAAGGAAGTCAAGACTTGAACAGATATCAAATTGATCGGAATAGGCTGACATGAAATTTAAGAAAATATCAGAACCTTGCTTCTTTGTTTCTTCAATTTTTAAGCTACTCAAAGATGTTGTGAGGTCAGCAATGTCACCAAATCGTTCGGGTGCTTCAGGCTTCCAATCAGCCTGAGTATTCAGAATAATGATTGTGAATTTGGTGATGGAGACTTAATTCTTATTTCAACATTGTACAATCAGTTAGATAATGAATAGCCAGAGCATGGTTATGCTGAAGAAATACCTGATACAGTCTTTCAAACATCTTCTTAAACTGAAGAGATCCATTGTGGTCAAATATTTTTATCCTGCAATAGTAATAATGAACGTCATCCTGTAGGGATGCTAAACTATTTACATTAACATGCCGAATCTGCAGTAACTATACCCATTGTCTATTTGGAGTCTTGGAGCTGTTGTGGCAGTCATAAAATGGCGACCATCGGGGGACCATTCACTTGTGACAGACCATTCTGCCTTTGTCTTTGCTACTAATTTCTTTTCTGAATAGTCCCAGAATGCCTGGATAAAAAAAACTTTGAGCTACAATGCAACAATTTGTAGATTGCTTAGAAATAATGAAGCATGTTTGTTTTGCATTCGTAGTTTTCTTCTTTCCTTTTTTAACCAAACTACATTCAAGCAAATGAAATTGGTAACATTTCAGCAAATCTACTATTCTCAGGACCAAGGTATTGCTTAACATAAATTTTGTTGCGGAGTCTGAACATACCATATCACCAGGCAAATTACCAAATCCTGCCAAAATGATAACTGGTCGAGAAAATGAGATCAAGGATATAGTCAAAACGTGAGTTTTGTAGTATGTATATGAATTTCCAATATTGCCCGACTTTGATAGTTAACTCACATCGTCCTTTGGGGTTCCATCTTATTGTATTGTACGGCCCTTCACCAAGCTCAAGGAGAGGGTTGCATTTTTTGTTGAATATGGTTGCCTTGGCCGGCATAACTGAGATATGTTAAGAAACGCCACATCAAAAGACAGACGCAGAACACATTCAACATTATAATTGAAATTCTACGTTGCATGTGAAAACTGTAAATGTAAGGATAGTAGGATACATCCATAAACCACAGCGAATTCAGAACCCGAAGAAGACCACTGAACATCATGCACTGGCCCATCTTTCCCTGCAAATTCACAGAATGATCAGCATCTGGAGATGAAGGAAATAATCTTTTCAAAAGCTAAGTACTTACTAAGAGGAACCATTCCTTCAAAGGCCCTGTCAGTTGTCAGGTAGTTCAGCTTGGTTTCACCATAGTAACTCTGGTTAGTTTTATCCACATCAGCTTGTGCAAGAACAAGAAGCCCAGTAGAACCCTTATTCCAGAGTAATTGAGCAGTAGAGCAGCGAAAAAAGCTCCTACGGGCAACAACTTGATTTTGTGCATCCATGCTCGAAGAAAAAATCTGAACACTGGCAGGAACACCCTATTTGAAACCCAAATTTTTTCAACAAAAAAGGGGAAAGATCACTAGGTTAGGAAACTAGTTCGAGGAAACACAATCCAGCTAACAACAAAGAAATGTGATAAGTCAGACCTTTGTCTCTGGTACAAATCCAGCAACATGCGATCCTGGGGTAGTTGCTAACTGCATTGCAGCTATACCAGGCATTCTTATCTTAGACACAATTCCTTTTGTAAAATCTTTTGGATCCAAGAATTGTATCTCATTAGGCATCAACCGGCAAGCAACTGACTCATCTGCTGAAAATTGAACCATTGGCCTGCGAGTTCAATCAACATGTCATGTATCATAAGAACTTAACACACCTCATGTAACCCAGTCTCAAATTGAAATTGAATCAAATTTTCAGATATCCCAGACTGCTTCAGCTATTTCTTTAATCTTGTGTGTGCAGTTAATGAAGAATCCATATAGAACAAAATCAAGAATAATATTAGCATCTCAAATACAATATCCAGGATAATAAGCATGGGTGCTGCGAGATATCGCTTCAGTTGATTAGCATTAGCAATATTTCTCACTGGGTGAAAGATGTATGAATAAATGTACTAAAGTTCATGTACAGCTAGCATATCAAATGGGATCGACGATCACTGAGAGATACTGTGCTCAGTATAGTTAACAAGGGCCCCTCGCATACTAACAGCTCTACAAGCATAGTTAGAATTCGTCATGGTCGAATTAAGCATAAAACTATAAGCATCCAGGTTCAAGCAGCATATGTTTATCAGCATCACAGAAGCTTGCGACACGAACCACGTGGCCTTAGACATGCTCTTCTGGAAATGCTGGTAGAGGGCGGTGCCGGTGTCGACATGCCAGACCGTGACATTCTTCTCCTGCGGAGAGGACGACTTCTGGAAGGTCTGCAGGTAGGTCCCCGTTGGCGACAGCGCGGCGGCGAGGAGGCCCGGGAGCTCGAATACCCTGACGACTGCGAGCGTGCGGCAGTCGTATACGGTGGCGGAGGCCGACGCCACGGTCGCGAGGAGCCGAGAGCCGTCGGCGGAGAAGGAGGTGGCGCTGCACGCCGTCTTGGGGAGCTTCTGCGGCGGGCTGGAGCCCTTTGGGTAGGGCGGTCCGGACCACACAGTGAAGCCGTCGGGCTCGCGCACTGCAGTGGGCGGATTCCATCAGAAGGGCGGTGAACAGAGAGAGAGAGAGAGAGAGAGAGAGAGAGAGAGAGAGAGAGAGGTTACGGGGAGAACGCATCAAAGAGAGGGTGTTAGGGTATGTTACCTAGGATCTCAAGGGCGGGCGGCGGCGACGCCATGGGCGACACGCTACTGAGTCCCTCCGCGACCGGCGTCGAGATCGCGAGCAGGGCGCGGCGGCGGCGAACGGCGAGGTTGGGGACGGTGTCGACTAGCTGATGGATCGATGGCAGGGCTTCGGCACCGTCGCTGACTGGTGGGGCTACTCCTTCGTGGGCCTGTCTGTGTAACGGGAGTGTCATATGGTAATTTGGGCCTGGCTCCAACACCTCGTGTTCAATACGACCCAAGCCCATTCACGGATCGTACTACTAACATACTAACACTGGCAAGCGAAAAATTTCAATTTCCCTCATAAAAATAAAAAAGAAGAAGAAGAAGAAGAAGAAGAGCGCTCATGACAACAACATTTTCTAACCTCATATTTGCAGTCGAATGGCTGAATTTTGGCTAATCATGCAAATCTGATAAAAGACTAACCTCGGACGGAGTAAAGACATTGTAATCCTGTTTCTACTTAATACAAATGACACGCAGTTCTCTTGCGCGTCCGCGAAAAAATTTTAGCTAATCATTGCACAGGCCTGTTTCAGCTAGAAGGAAATCGAAACAGAGAAGAGAAGGAAATGACGATGTCCAGCTACAATTTGCACTAGTCGCGGCATTTCCTCGATGCCAAAGTAACCCACGACATGGACAGCCATTTTCCTTCCGAATGAGGAAGTTCTCCAGTTGCACACGCATGCAACCTTGCGCACTTTCTGAACTCCCGCATCCATTATTAACTTTCATGCAAGTGCTTCAGACACGGAAAGCTTGCTGACTCTTGCATGTGCTTGCTGACTCTTGCATGTAGTAACCCTGTCGGGAGCACATGAAAGGCGGCAATCAAAAGAAACGATTATACTAGGTCGGCAGTCAACACATTCCAATCTCACCATCAAATTTAGCCGAGTCCTTTATCAAAAAAAATTTAGCCGAGTCCGGCAACAAAAGACGCTGGCTTTTTCATGGCTCCTACTATAGCCCTATCCATCCAAGTCGCACAGCCCAGCACAGCGCCCGGATATCTCTCCCTGCTTCACCCGTCTCTGTATCACGTCAACCTCTGCTCATCAATGCGCTGTGGCGAAGAGAAAGCAGACGCGCCGCGCGGCCTCAGCCACGAGAAGCACCAAAACTTGCCAGAACGCCGGTTCAGACCGAAGCAGCCAGCACCAATCAACGTAGCGCGAGATGGCGGAGGCAGGCAGCCCAGGTGCAGCGCACGCGGCCGGCCAGTTTCATTGGTGGCGCCCGCGACCGTCAAGCCGTTCCTGTGTGTTTGGTCAGGCTCGGGCGGTGTCATCAGTCTCACGCCTTTTGGTTCTCCATTTTTCTTTTCAAGCTCGTGATGAATGACCGATGATTGGTACGGTTGGGCCCCGTGATCCGGTGGTCGCGTCCATGCGAAACCGCGGATGGTTGCAAACCTCTATGCTTTCCTGTAAAAATGTTCGAATTCATGTGGCGAATGGCCAGTTTTCCTGTAAGCAGGAGTAGACGCGTGCCGGTCCGGTTAGTACTAGGCTCATGCAGATGCGCGCCACTACAATATCTGGAAAAACAGTGTCGCGATAAAATAAGCACCGCGATGGTGTGGCGCGGCTACAGCCGTTCCTGCTGCCGAATTAACAAATCTTGAGGATCCTCCCGCCGGAAAACCCCCATCCACAAGCTGAGAGCAACTTGCGTTTGCGGAATGATGATGTGCTCATCGTGACCTTTTCCCGGGGAGCTAGAACGGGGCTTTTTCTGTTTGACTGTTTCCCTGTTGCTGTTGGCAAGAAGAGTACTACTATATACTGCGTGTAAAGGTAAGCGCGTGCATAGTTTCCATGGACAGAAAAAGTGTTTTCTGATCTGGTCAAATTAACGTCAATATATACAGGAGAAACGACATGAACACAAGCACGCATATACAGGGGGTGTTCGTTGCATGGGGTCTAAACTTTAGAGAATTTTTCCAACGAATATTGTATTACAAATAAAGTTTAATTACAAAACTAATTTCAGGACTCCGCTCGAATTCGCGAGACGAATCTAATGAGGATAATTAAGGCGTGCTTAGACGATAGTTACTGTAGCATCACTGTAGCAAAACATAGATTAATTAGCCTCATTAGATTCGTCTCGTGATTTAGAGGGAGGTCGTGACATAGGTTTTGTCATTAAATTAATAAAAATATGTTTAAATAGTAAAATTCTCTTTGATGTGACGGGTGTTAAAGTTTAGAGGGGGTGCAACGAACAACCCCAGAATCAAGAGCAAGAAATAGCACCGACTGATCTTGAGTCTATACAGACAACTTCAGCGGGTGCTGGAGTTTCGTGTACAGTACGTCGCACGAACTGTGAAACCAACAGCAAAGATATATTTAGTCAACCTTCAAGACAAGAGTGCCAATGTGCTAGTTTAATGCCTACATATCGTTTATAGATCCAAACATTTTTCAGGGCTGCCTGATTTCTTTTAGTGCAAAAATGCTTTTGTGGCCGAAGTATTTTAGTCCACCTAGAATCAGTATCTAGCTCACTTAACCATACGTTCCGGTTCTAGAGCAGTACAAAAACAGAAAACAAAACAGAGATTTTGTGAACGCCCATCTCTGAACCATCTCCGACCATGCGTTCCTCCCTGATTTTTTTTAATGCAAAGCCAGCCCGCCGAGTCAGCAGATCTCAATCAAATCAAAATCAAGCGCGTCCATGCGCGCGGCACGGCCACGAGGGGGACGCAGCGGGGAGCCCGTGGCCACAAGTCTCCCCGGCCTCGCCTCCACCACAAGCTCGCCCGGCGGCTCACTGATTGCTCGAGTTGCGTGCTCCCGCGCGCGGCTTATATGCACCACTCGCCTCGGAGATCTTCTTCCCCTTCTCCCCCGTCCGGGCTCCAGCTAGCCTTATCTTCTTCTTCCCGTTGGTGGCTCAAGTGTGAGCTAAGAGCTTAGCCAGTGGAGATGAAGATCCAGTGCGACGCGTGCGAGGGCGCGGCGGCCACGGTGGTGTGCTGCGCCGACGAGGCGGCGCTGTGCGCGCGCTGCGACGTCGAGATCCACGCCGCCAACAAGCTCGCCAGCAAGCACCAGCGCCTCCCGCTCGAGGCGCTCTCCGCCAGCCTCCCGCGCTGCGACGTCTGCCAGGTAACTACTACGTCGAACGCATACACTATGCTCCCTTCTCTTCTTTTTATTACTTGCGCGCGCGCGGCGCCAGAATCGTTTAGCTGACGCGCCACACGTACGTGTACGCGCAGGAGAAGGCGGCCTTCATCTTCTGCGTGGAGGACCGGGCGCTCTTCTGCCGGGACTGTGACGAGCCCATCCACGTCCCCGGTACGCTCTCCGGCAACCACCAGCGCTACCTCGCCACCGGCATCCGCGTCGGCTTCGGCTCCGCCTCCGGCTGCAGCAGCGGCGCCGACAGCGCGCACGACGCCGACCACCACGCCCCGCCGCCCAAGGCCGCAGCCGTCGAGCAGGCGCCTTCCTCCCAGACCACCAGCGCCTCCGCCGCGGCGCAGCAGGTGCCCTCGCCGCCGGAGTTCCTGCCGCAGGGCTGGGCCGTCGACGAGCTCCTGCAGTTCTCCGACTACGAGTCCGGCGACAAGGTATTTAACACGCTACGCTAGCCCGTCAAACTCCGGTCCTTAGTCCCAAAGTTAACCTTGGCTGCTCGATCTCCCATCTCACGGTGCGTTCTTAATCGTGTGTTCTGCAGATGCAGAAGGAGTCGCCGCTCGGGTTCAAGGAGCTCGACTGGTTCGCCGACATCGACCTCTTCCAGGACCAGGCGCCCAAGGCCGGCAGGATGGCGGCGGAGGTCCCCGAACTGTTCGGCTCCCGCTCCCAGGCGGACAACGACGCGGCGTACTACAGGCCGAGCAAACCCGCCGCCGGAGTGCGCCAGAGCAAGAAGGCCCGGATCGAGGTGCCCGACGACGAGGACGACTACCTCCTCGTCCCTGATCTTGGTTGAAACAATTGAGTGACTTTTGATTCTCTCTTGTGCTTTTCTATGTACTCAAACAAGAGAGGAGCTGCATCTCTACCGTGTACAAGCTTGCGCCATCTGTTGTTGCTAATGACTGTAGTATTGCTCAACTGTGAACATACAATACTGAGTATCATATCGATGGAATGCATTGCGTTTTACATAGATCGGTCGCTTGTGAAAAGAGAGAACATAGCTACTACATGCACTATGACAATAGTCATTTTTCTAATCAAGAATAAAACCGTGTGTCATAGCATCGAAGAAACAAAATCATCTTTATATTGAAATCTCGTTTCAAGTGTAGCAGAAATCTACTCAATATAAGCAGTAAAGATAAAGAACCACTGGAAAACTGCATAGACGTGTAGATCCTGGCAATCAGATTGTGCTACCAACGCTCTGATTTCAGCCACCACAGAAATCTTTTCATGGCCGTATGACAACTGATCACATAACTGTAGTATCAGAAATCTGCTGTTAACCCCTCTTTATCATGAACTGTTAATTCAAATCCAACCCCACCAGGGATCCACTGAAGTACCAGTATGATTGCAATATCTTCAGATAAGCTCCGAAACTGCAGGCAGAACATGTGCAACTTCAGCAGCACGGTATGGCATAGTCAACTATGCAACTGTTTGAACGTGATTTTCAGTGTCGTCCTTGAGGCACTCCATTGGAAGCTTGAAACTTAAGCAAAACATAGCCTGCGCCAAATGTCAAACATAAAAATAAATGTCAAAAGAAGTACATGCCATACTGTTGAAATTCGAAAGCCTCAACTTGAGGTGGGCTAAATTCTGGATACGGATAATACTCAATTTGACTTGATTTTTTTCGTGCTGTACCCAGACACAAAAATAAATTTTTTTTTCTAGTAAAGAAAATAATCCCCACTGCTTGCCTACTTCTGCAAATATCTCTAGATACCAGCGGTTCGTTCATTTTAGCCTTTTAGGGAAGCAGTTGATTCTGTAAAAGTAATTACTGTAAAATTATGGTTATCAGTGCAGAGAACATGCTAAAGCATTTGATCCATGCTTTAAGATCCAAATGAAGTTTGTTTTGTTGTTCTCTTTGCCATGGAAATAATATCCAAAGTTCGTCGATATAATTCACATAAGGGAATTATCAAGTACTCCAACTTTGGGGCAGAGGAGATTATATCTTATAGTTTTTTAAGCATGTTTAAGTCTTAGCAACAAGAAAATAGAACAGCATATGGTTTACCTTGTTTGGTGCAACATCACGAACCCTATGGAATATTGGTTCTGCTATCTTCGCATTTATTTTTTTCTGTGCTGCCTGCAAAAGGGAAAAGGGCTTATGCTAAAATGATGGAAGAACTAGCTCACAGCATACAGGGCATGTTTGGTTGCTGTCTGGTCCTGGCTGCCTGGGCCAGGCAGTTTTGCGAGGAAGCGAAGCAAACAGACCCACAGTTGAAACAAGTGGAACATAATGACAGCCATTACTGTTGCAATATTTGAGGGGAAAAAAGGACTGAACTTACAGATAAAATTGATTCTTCAGATTCACTTGCGCGGATGAAACAATAACAGTGGATCCAAGGTAGTGATCTTGTCCAGTGTTTCTTTTGGATAAGGCCATCAAAACAATCTGCAAAAGGGTCCATATACAAAATGAAGAGTTAAAACACAGAGCAACTGTAATTGCCCAATGATATGATGCTAGCATGCACACAAATCTTTTTCATAGGGCAATTAGATAATTGCTATCTGTAGGCAGCACTTAGAGGTATTTTATCTGGAGAAGAAAATCGTCCCACCGGAACAGTACACCAATCGTGCTTCTAGTTCCAGAATGGGCAAAATGTGTGATGGGTGCTGATGGAAGCCTGGAACGCAGTATTCAGTTTTCCGCAAAGAGTTTTTCTCAAACTATCAAAATCAAGGTAGACCATTCATTTAATGCAAATTTACAAAGGGTCAGCTGTTAGCTTCTGATTTACAAGCAGGGGAGATGTCCATATGATATATTGAAAAAAAGGGTCAAGCCCTGCTATCACAAATGCCATCAATCGATATTGGTAACGAAGCTTCTATAACATGCTAAAGGTTTTCACGAGCCAAGATGGGATGCATAGTCAATACTACGATGGAAAAGCTCAATGGAGAGGATAACACATTACCGAGGAACTGCAGGGCAGAAGCAGGTAGATTCATCAGTACATGATCAATATGTTCCCATGGCTTGGCCTGTGGTGGTCCTGAGCCTCTTACTCTCTTATTGTTCCTCTTTTTTGTTTGACTAGCATCTTCATCTTGGCAATTAGGTTCGCCTATAGGAGATGTCAAGGAGATATATAATGGCCAAACTTATCACTATTCAGCTTTGTATTGAAGTAGAAAACCAGCACATTAGTAAGGGCATGCAAGGTTACCACTTTTAAAGATACTCCAATACACGCAGTTACCTTCTTTTACAGGTTGTTGTCGCTTTTTGGCAGTAGTGCTTGACAGAGAGGAGCCACTTGTACTATTTTGACAGTTCTCTTGAACATCTACAGAGTTGAGTAAAAATTATATTGCCAATTCCATTTTAGTTATATTCTTTTTTCTTAATGTTAATGAAAAAAGGAAACAGTAGCGTTAATGTGGAGAACACATAAGTACAACATTGAGAATACAAATTTCAGCAGAAAATAGGTACCGTTGCAATTTTCATTTGACAACGAATTTCCATTGGCAGGGAACTTTTCTTCAGGATAGCAATTGTCAGCAGCAATTTGAGAGTCTGACCCTGTTTCTGAAGGCACAGTCATCAAATTTTGCATGAACATTCTAGCATCCATGTTGTAGGTGAATATACAGTCCTCCACTTTGTTTATCTTCGCATTGGTTCTCAAATAATGAACACTCTCTGGATTCAAGTCATTTGCATATACAACACATCCTTTCTGAGCAGCCGGGATTGAAAATGGACCAATACCAGCAAACATATCACAGATAACATCTCCTTTCTTGAAAAGGGAAACTAATCTGATGTGCTCATGCTCAAGTCTCGAATTCCAGTAAACTGAACCATAATCAAGTCTAAATGTAGCACCATATTGTTTAACTTCAGTGACCATATCACTTTTCCCTGCTAAAATCTCGAACTTTGGAACTCTAAACTCATTTGTGATTGTACCAACTTTATTCACCACTGTCTGAATCCTTGGATAATTTTTCTGCATATAAACGTGACAGTAAATGTTTGGTGAATTTTGGAAGCAAGCATAATATACTATAATGCTTTGGAATATTCTGATCATTTAACCAATAAAACGGTGATGATTGATGGCAACAAATTCCTATGGATTTGAGTTTGACTTAAGTGTTTGGTATAAATTTAATTTAACCCTATTTACATGACTTGAAAGGTTCCACAAACATCAGCGAAAAGGCAGATGAATGGACCACATTTTGGAACATGCCTGAGATAATCGTGCTTGCATGTTGGGTCATGAACTTAATTTAGAGCATTTTCACATGAAAATTCTATGGTCCTTTGCATGATACAGGATTAGAGACAGTCAACAATGTTAAAATTTAGCAATTTACTAAGAAGGACATGAAAATATGCTTACATCATAGATAACCTTAGCTATCACATCTTTATATGCTAGCAAGTCATCGGATATGTTCAGATGAGCAACATGACCTGCATATATCATACAAATTTTTATTAATAATGAGATCATGCCAAAAATTGATAAAAGCATCATAATGTTTAGTATACTTAACAATTGTTTCAAACGAAGAGGGTACCTCCACTCCAGCAGGCAGAATTTGCTTCAGAATATGATCTGTACAAAATAAAGATTATTCATCACCCGTGATGTTGAGAGCATGTAAAAAAAAGGTTAAAATGGCCTTGGCAACGTAATATGTTGCAAATATAAATGCAAAAAGGTTAGCATAAGTGATACTGAGCAGGCAAGAATGTCTGAACAACTGTGCACGTGTTTCGGTCAAGAAAACTTTGTTTTTCACTTCATGTGCGTGTTATAGGAAAGTATAAGGAAAGTCATATACTTGTATCAGATCATAAATAAATGGTGATGCACTTACCAGCACTCCAGTACGAATAACCAAGGGTCAATGTGTAAGGTACAACATCGATGTTGCATAGTTGCTTCAAGGAATCATACACTTGCTCTGGCATGTCAGATAAATCTACATACCAAATACCAGGGACATGAATGTAAGCATACCTCTGACAGAACCAAGAACAAAGAGCAATATTGTTAAGTTATTATTCTCTGATAGGAAGAAGCAAATATGGACATCAGATTATGCTGCTCGAGCTCATGATTTTCTGAACCTTGGCGTATGCAGTGCTTGATTAATCATAAAGTAGGTATTGCGTTTAGAATTTTCGACAAACTGAATACGGAGACAGCTTAATTTTCCAAACACATTCGACGGCATCCGCCTCAAAAGATGTTCGAACTCTTAATTTCCATGAGAGCGGTGGAACATACCAGGCTTCTGAATCCTCTCAGACAGCACGACGAGCCTGTTCTTTTGATTCTCGGGGTCCTCAACTACAGGCTTGACTCGCGGCTTGTCCAGTAGATAACTACGAATACGGAGAGAGACAAATCATCTCTTAGCAGTAGTAGTCAAGAAACGCAAAGCGAATTTTTCTATGATTACGCTAATTGATATGTTTTCCCCTGCTTGCATGGACTGGATGCTAGACGGAGCAGTGAGAAGTTACCTGGAGCGGAGGAGGCGGGTGACGGCGGAGGCGTGCTCACGGGGGATGCGGAGCGCCCACAGCTGCAACCGCTGCTCGAACTTGCTCTCGTCCAGCATCTCCATGGCCGTCCCCTCACCCTCGCCCGGAAGCAGGTTTCTAGGGTTCTAGCCGCCGGGAGGGAGACGGCGGGCGGGCGGGGCTTGGTTTTTTTTGTTTTTTTTTGAGCATGGGGCGGGCGGGGCTTGGTGGACGTTGTCGGCCGGAGTCTCGCAAGACGAACCGTTGTCGGGCTGGTCAGAGCTCATGTGCGATGTGCGGACTTGTGAAGCCCAAGCTCACGTTGCCGTAGGCCCAAAGTAAAATTCGAAAAAGGTTTCCTTGTTTTTGAATTCAGCTCGATTTTATTCCGCGTGCACGAATTTAATTGTTTGCCACAGAACCGAATTGAGTTGTTTTTAGGCACACAATTTACTTACAGTAGGCACACAATTATGAACGAATAATCAAGCCATGGATACACATACATCTCAAAAAGCCAAAAAAAATCCAATACGATTGCATCTTCACCGCTATAATAAGGATTATTAAACCACATTAGAGGCTTGGATGAATCCTTGTATGCGCTACTATTGTCTGTTCAACAACATTACGATGGCCGCTTATCAAACGCAGTATGCGCAGCTGGCCACGGGTAACCAAACGCTGTATGCGCAGCTGGTCCAACCGTACCGTCCTCAGCCCGAAGTACCCAGCGCGGCGAGCCCGCCGCCGCGCATCATCTCCTTGAACTCGGCGAAGTCGACGCGGCCGTCGCCATCGCGGTCCACCTGCCCGATCATGTGGTGGCAGTCGTCCTGCTCCCGGCCCTGCTTCACCCCCAGCGACGCCAGCACGGCGCGCAGCTCGTCCACGGTGATGAACCCGTCGCCGTTCCGGTCGAACACGTTGAACGCCTCGCGCATGTCCGCCTCCTCCTCGTCCTCCTCGTCCTCGCGGCCCGCGTCGCCACCGCATCCTCCGCGGTCGCCGCCGCGGTGCATGATGGCGTCGTACAGGTCCGGGAACTCGTCGATGTCCACGCACCCGTCGCCGTCGGCGTCGATGCGCGCGATGACGGCCGCGAGCTCGTCCCCCGGCGCCGCCATCCCCAGCCGCTCCAGCGACTCCGCCAGCTCCTCCCGCGTGATGCGGCCGTCGCCGTCGCGGTCGAACAGCTCGAACACCCGCCTCAGCTCCGCGGGGTCGCGCGCCATTGCGAACGTGTCGCTGCTGCTCCCCTGCGTTTTTGTTCGCTCGCGCTGGTTGGTTGGCGACGGTGCCACCACCACCGGCGTCGCGTGCGAGGCTGGCGGCGAGGCTGCTAGGCACGGGAGGAGAGAGAGCGCGGGAGGAATAAGGGTGGCGGTGGCCATTGAGCGGCGCCGAGCGTTTGGTGGTGGTGGTGCCATTTTTGAACTTTAAATTTTTCCCATTAATACTCCCTCCGTCCCAAAATAGTTGTCGCTTTTGACCTTTAGACATCACGTTTGACCGTCCGTCTTATTCAAATTTTTTATGTAAATGTTATTTATTTTTTCATAATATGTTTTTTCAGTAAAGATAGTTTCATCATGTCATATTTGTTTTACAATTCGCACATTTTTTTTAAATAAAACGGATGGTCAAACGTAATGATCAAAAGTCAAAGGTGACAGCTATTCTGGGACGGAGGTAATACCAAGCTATACGTGGAGAATGATTTTTGTGTTCGCCAGGGGTCCCAAAAGTGCTCATAACACAAAAGCACCTTAGCACTTCTTCCGTAATAAACTAGCATCGAAAAATTTGGCTCATCCGGCTTCCCTCTCCTCACCAAGCATAAAGTGTCTTTAAAATTACCCATATTGCAAACACGTTGAACGCCTCGCACATTTTCGACTCAATCATCAGACTGGAGTACGAATAACACCGAAATCGGGACATCACTGTTGAGGCGCAAGACAGTTGTCATTTGTCAACAATGGTACCCCAGATGGTCGTACGTACAGTATACAATTTGCCTTTACAAAACGACATTAGCTCAACCATGTTTTCTTCAGAGCCAAAATCATTAACACAAGCCAGAGCTCTGACCAAACGTATTGTGCCGTACATTTGAATGAGACCGTTAAAATCTGTGCGTTTAACCTCCATCAAAGTGTTTGGATGAATTTGACGACGACTCGAGGTAAGTTAGGTATGAACATGAAAAAAATTTGTCTCAGCAAATGTACAGCGACTAATAGCAAAATGTTGCCTGCAGTCATATTACGTCCTGAATTCAGGCTCATCATTGTTCATAAGGGTTGTTCATATTATGTCCTGAATCCAGGCTCATCATCGTTGATAGTTTCAAATTCATATTTGATTCCTAACAACAGATTTCCAGCGTTTAATTCTTGTAGTTTTTCTGATATTGAGATTAATTCAAAACAGCACGACTATCCGTTCCGAAGTAGATGACTGACATACACGAACCCTGCTCCTGTTTTGACACTCGATTCGAATTCGAATGTTACCAAAAACCTGTATAAAAAAACAATCAAAATCAAGAGTGACTTTCAATTCGAATGTTCCCAAAACACCTCCACGAGGTCACAGTAACCCTCACTCGCGGACGAGATTTTTTGGAATCATCCTCTGTCGCAAACGAAGAAATTGCCACAAAACATGGAGAAGTTTTGGGACAGAGTGCGTTTGCTTTGCTCCAAACTTGCATCAACAAAGCAGCGTGTTTTCAAAGACAAAGGACGAACAGTCATTGAACGGGAGAGGGCATGTGCCAGCCGAAAGGGCCCAGAAAATCACCAAAGGTCAGATCCAGGTGAGTTTAAGCTGGCTCGAGTTTCAGTCTAGCAAGATGGCAGGATGATTGCCGATTGCCTGGACCGGTTTCAGATTCGAGGTCCAAACAAGAAGCTGATCTTGCAATAACGAATTTTACACATAAATTTATCTAAATCAGCATGAAAGAAAAAGAAAGAGCATAGCCCAACGAAAAATCAAAGGTTGTGCAGGAAAAGAAAAAGAGAGAGAGGGATGATGAAAGATCAAACAAAGGATGAAACTGACAGAGACAGGATTTTACTCAAGGCAGAAACGGCGGCGCTTCAGGTTGCCGGCCGAGCGTGTGTATATATATACATGCACGGCCGGCCACGAGGGTTTGTTTCGTGATTAGGGTTTGTATGTCATGTGGGCCGGCCCAATCTGAGATCCTCGGCGACGCTCCCAAGTACTTGAGGCCCAATCAAGTAAACCGCCCGAGGCCCGCAACGGAATCTTCGCGCACCGACCCCACGCAGCGCACGCACCTCGACGCCACCGACCCAAATCCGACCGTTGTCCCGCCTTCCCCTTTCCCTCCTCTCCTCCTCGAATCCCCCAGGCAGAAAAGCTTTCTTCCCCCGAATCTTCCCCCAGGCAGAAACGCAACTCCCACGCAGATAGCAAGAAAGTGAGAAATCACGAGAACCTCTCGTCTCCTCTCGCAACCGCCGCATTAGACTCCACCGGAGCACGCCGCCGCCGGGAGCTCTTCACTCCTCTCCCCGTCCGCGTCCTCCTTGCCGGTTGACTTCTCCAGTGCTGGTAAACCCTAGCGACGCTTTCTCGTCTCTCTGTTTGATGCGTGCTCTCTTTTCTCTCTCGAGCCATATATTGCTTGCGTTGAATCCGCTTTGCCCTAGTTTTTGGCCCCTTTGCTGTGAAGCGAGCAACCGATTGGAAACCCTAAGGTTGTCCCATGTTCCGTCCGTCCCCTTCTCGTGAACGCGCGCGTCCGGGAATTCCCCAATTGGGGATCTGTTCGCTTTTCCCTGTTGCTAGATCTGTTCCATCCATATGGCTTGTTTCTTGGGCGCGCACAAGAACTCAATTCGGCTTGTGATCCTAAAGGGACGTTTGCATCAGCGTGCATGTTCTAGTTTTAAAGTTAAGAACACAAAGTGATTAAGAGAATCAGAACCGATATTTGTGTGAAATCTTGTTGAGGTCTTGCTTGATTTCATAAGAGGTGACGTTTGGATGCACCATGGAATGGGATACAGTAATGATGTTGGGTTTGGGATGAGGTAATGTGTTCATAGGACATTCATTTATTTGGAATTCTTGGTTCTAAAATTGAGTTAAGAAAATTTCAGAGACCAAAATGCACTGATGCTATTGCTAGCGACTAGGCCATCTCCGATGGTGGGGAACAGTGCTATTATAGTTGTTGGATTTGGAGGAAAAGTGTTATTATATCGGTGCTCATATAAACATAGTATAGTCGCATCATCTGGCATCAACATAAGCGACCTCTCCTCTCTGTAAATTGCTCTGTCTCTGCTCCAACTTTCAAAAGAAAAACCATTGCTTTTAGACGACATGGAACCCGCCTGTTATAAACTTTTCCTCTTATTTAGTCGCTTGCGTTTTAGTGAATGCTTCAAGTCTATGTTCAATTGGACATGCAGAGCTCATTTATCGTTCTGCTACTGCTTATTCAGATCTTAATATTATTCAGTCCCTATGGAAATTGTAATTATTTATTGCTACTGCATGTCATTGTTTATTTTTTTTCTACATTCTAATTAATGTCCTTTCAGCAGTTAAATCTGTCAGGCCTTCATATACTACAAAAAGGAAGCTTTCTGTTCTGTCATGGCTTTCCCAGCTCGGTCAGCTGTTTTTCTTGATGAGAACCCACAGATATATATGGGTGAGACCACCTTCTTTTCTCAGAATCAATTCACGATACGTAATTTCTTTTTCAAATGAATAACCTGTTTGATCCCCATGCACAGGCAAGAGGGCTGATGCACCGAGGTCTAAACCACTGAAGCCATCAGCAAAACTTCAAGAACGGAAAGCTCTCAAGGATCTGTCCAACATTTCTGAAAGGAAGGCTCTCAAAGATCTGTCCAACATTTCTGAACGGAAGCCTCTCAAGGATCTTTCCAACGTTTCTGAACGGAAGCCTCTCCAGAATATTACCAACACCAAAGTCAATGCTTCAAAGGAGGGGCACACCCTGAAAGAGAAGTCCATCCGGAAGCAGAAGCCTGCTCTGCCGAAGACTGTAATATTTGCAGATGAAGACACCAAAAGGTGTCATGAGTGGGCTAAGGATGGGGTGGAAGGTGCTCAGTTCACAGGAAATGAATCTCAAAAGTTTGACAAGGATGTGCTGGACAAACGTAAGACCTTAAGTCTCCTTGTCTTTTGAACTGCTCTTTTGTTCGTTCGATGTGGTCCCTTTTATAGGTTCATATGGCTGATTGTATATGTTATATAGGTGTAAAAAATGAAGTGAAGAAAGTAACCTCAGCAGTGCAGGGCTGGGCAGATGTGGTATTTGCTCCTGTGATGTTTCCAGCTGAGGTATACTCCTTGAGCACAATAATTTAAATTTTTTGCTAGTGCTGGTAAGGTCTAATTACTTTCTGAGATGTTTGGGCAGTCAATGAATATTTACGTTCCTGTGTGTCATGTCTCTGTTTCTGTGAGACTGACCATGCAAACTCTGCGACCAGACAAACAAACTTTGTCATTGTCTATATAGCTTTCTGTGACAACTGATAGTGGTGACTGGACAGCTCAAGTTGTTGGGTAACTAGTATATGTTCATGCCATTTGGTCCTTCTGGTATCAACGTAGTCCATTATGTTACATGTAACAGTTTAGCCTATTATAATTCATTGGCAATAAGCAACCAGAACTTGCACTCCGAATTTACACTCTCACTGTAAACTAAAATTGGTGGTGAATTGGTTAGAAGAGCTTGGTTAATATATTGTCCATCCATACAACTTCCTTAGAGACACTATATCATGTCTTATATCACCATAAGGCTGTATGGTGTTATTTGCTGACAATCTTAGCCTTGTTATGCTGCTCCAGCACTAACAAATTTGACAAGCTTTACTTGTGAGATGATACTTCTGGCATTTTTTAATCGGTGTCTGTACCTGTATTTTTTCTTATTAAGTCGTTAATTCTAAAATGTAAAGTGTTTTTGAATAAGCAACCTGTTTCTGGTACTGGTCTTATTCACTTTACAACTAGTACTAAAGGATATTGTTTATTTATGAATATTGCTTCCCAAGATATGGATATATTTCCTATGTGTCACGTAATTCGTGACATCAAAATAAGTCCTCTTAAGAGCAACTCCAGCAGTCTCCCAATAAACTGCCTCCCAATATCCTCTTTGGGGAGCCTCCCAATAGAATTTTCAAAATATTGGGAGGTGCAGCTCCAGCAGTCTCCCAGTAGCTCCATCCCCATTAACCTGACATGTGGGGTCTTTTTTCTTCTTTTCCTCCTTCCTCTCACTTACTCATAGGGCCCACCTTATCTTCTCCCTCGCCACCAGCACCCTTCCTCCCTCGCCATGGCCGCATCCTCCTTGCTCGCTCGCGCCAGCCACACCCGCCTTGCCCGCTTCGGCCACAGCCACCGCGCTGGCCTCTCCCACAGCCGCAGTGCCGTGCCCGCCCGTGCCTGCCGACATTGTGGCAAGGAAGGGCACCCGACAACAGGCGTGCGGCGGCGGCGACTTCTGGTTCTCCTCCATGGCGACGTGGCCGCGAGGAGGAAGGGCGGCGGGCGTCGAAGGCACGCTCCAGGTGAAGGCCGAGCGCGGGGGCGTGACACTCCATGGCGACGACGGGCGGGCGCTCCACGGCGGCGCCGAGATCCGCGCGATTGAGGCACTGGGGATGCCGCGCGGCGCGAGGAGGAAGGGGTGCGCCATGGCGGCGCCGGGAGCTCGTTCCCTTCTCCTCTCCCTTCCCCGCTGCTCGAATCGACACCGGCGTCCACGCTGAGGGAGGCGCGACGGCAAGATCCAGGCGAGGGAGGCATCGTCCTCGAGCAAGCATGGCGAGATCCAGGCTAGAGGCGGCGTCGACGTCCTCGAGCAGGCGTGCGTCGCCGTCCTTGGGTAGGCCGACGGCATCCTAGGAGGCGTTAGGGAAGGGAGGGAGCGGCGCTCCAGTGAGGTTGCGGTGTGGGGCGGCGCGGCGGTGACGAGAACGGCGCGCGGGAAGGAGCCGGCACGGGAAGGAGGTTGCGCGCGCGACCCGTGAAGCTGTGGGGCCCACCAGTAACCGGTATTGGGAGGGGGAGGAGAGCCTCCCACTATATGGGGAGGAAAGGGCTGATTTGGGGAGAGTGGGAATAAGTGGGGAACTTTTTGGGAGACTGCTGGAGCTCGTTTTCCCGCCCCAAACTCCCAATATGACAGTTACTTTAGTATTGGGAGGGGGATTGGGAGATTGCTGGAATTGCTCTAAGGGTCATTTGGTGTATGACTGCCTTTTTTCATGTTTTGTCGAAATTTTTGCCTCTGAAGGAGAAAAACCTGTATTCCTTGAGGCTTGCGGTTGATGATATTATGTTACCTGTAGAAGTTAAATTATAGCTAGTTGATGTTATTTCTTGTTCGTCTTATGTGTTCCTGTTATCTTTCTTCAGTTTGAGTTATGTTATTCTATGTTCACAATCTAGAGTACCGAATAGTTCAAGAGACCAACTGTGTCAACCACCATATTAGGAACCCCTGTGGGCATTTCTTTTTCATTTCCTCAAGTGAATATACCTATCACATCCGTTCTGGTATGTTTTTATCCGTTGTCGCTGACAACAGATAGAAAAACTTGTATTTGACTCAGTGATTTAGTGGTTGCTTGCATCTACAAAATGGCCAACGACAGTTTAAAATTTTCTTTTTGCCATTAGTAATCTTATTTGGTTTTGCTATGCATAGCTCCATTTATTGTTGTTGTAACTTTAAAGCATGAGCAACATGATACTAGTAGAAAGATAATGTTCCACATAACTGCATTTCTTGCTTCTTTCTCCTTTTCCCTACGTGTTATTATACCAGGAATGTAATCGCATCCGTTTCAATTCAGGTGGTTGGCAAGTTCTTTGAAGAAGTGAATGGGCTGGAGCTGGAACCAGAGATTCTACCAGACATCAATAGACATATCTCTAACTCAGGTTGGTGTCTACCTCTGTCTATGGTACATATGGTGTACTCCAAATAATGTCTTGTCTACCAGAGATCCCAAGAGTTTTTCTATCCTTTCAATCATGTGTTCAAGATGTTTTAGCATAGTAACATGCAATTTTTCCTGTAGGCAACAAAGAAAAGCTGGATGATTACTCTTTTACTGATGATGAGCTTGACCAGTACCCATTTCTGGATAACAAGCCTGTTGAGTTTCAGCTGAGAGATGAGCCAGCGATTCCGAGGGTCGGAGTGAATTGAAGAATCATCTATGGCTATGCCTTCCCTGAGCTGAAAGCTTTGCTTAGGTCTTCGGCAACTCTTCTTGAAGGCACAATATAGTGTTTAGAATTTTAGTAGATGTTGTATATCTGATGTTCCAGATCTGTGCTGATGGATGTGAATGGTTTAGGATTCACAGTTACAGTAGCTGTTGTAGCGGAAGCGACAGCGCTTCCTGTTTGTTATGCTTTGCTTCCTGTTATGCTTGTTGAAACGAAACACTTCCTGTGTAGGTGGCCGTATCGTACTGTTTTTTATTCTAGTTCATCCGGACAAGAAATGGAAAATACTTTTTCAAACTGCCATGATGGATGTCGATGGTGTGGTCTCATGTGTACTAATAAGATGCTAAACAATTGTGGGTATTTGTCTTTTCTTACTTGGTCTCGGTCTCTTAGATTAAGCGACAATATTTTGCAATGACGCTAATCTAAAAAGTGAAAGGCTCCAATCAAATCGATAGAAAATGCGGGAAAATAGGGGCAAGCGGTTTCGCTCAGACGCTTCGGCAAGTGGAGCCCGTGATTCGCCCGCCGCCCGCCCGCGAGGTGTGGACGCGTGACCGCGAAAAAGTATTTTAGACGCGCCTCTCCCCTACCCTGGTCGCACTGACCTTGGCCGTTGCGAGGTCAACCAGAACCCGCCGCTCCCAACCGATCGAGCACGCGCGAGGCGAATGGGGTCGGAAGCCGCCGCCGCGGTGGACCTGCTCCGCTCGCAGGTCCCGTTCCAGACCGACGGGGAATTCGTCCTCCCGCCGCGCGGCGGCGTGGGGCTCGTCCTCGTCGACCTCTGCAATGGCTTCTGCACCGTCGGCGCTGGGAATCTCGTGAGCCTCTCCTCTCTTCCTCTGGGTTTCGCTGACCGGTTTTGCTGAACGACCTCTCGTGTGGTCTCCTTTGCCCCTCTCCGTCTCATCTCCTTCAGTTCGGCTTAGATCGATGAAGCACCGAAGGCTGAAGTTCACGTGATTCTGCACGGGGTGTGGCTTGGTTTTGCCTTGATAGTTGATCCTGATATACAATTAAAAACAAAATTATTCGAGGTTCGTGAGAAGGGAAGTGGGCGTGGTGGAATTACCTCCTTCTCGGATAGGGACATAAGTGAATGCGGTTGTATCGTCGTCCTCCTCGGCTGTATCGCTCTATTGTTTCTCGTTTTCTTACAATTTTTTTTTCATTTGATTTTTTATTTTTCTGCTTAAGGTAATCTCCTTTCCCCACGATCTGCTACATATCCAGTGCTTGGACATCGTGTCACGGTGGAGTTCAAAATCAATTACTGGGGAGTCTAAATTTCCTCGCCGTTTTTTTTAGATAATGGGCAGTGCCCTGCCTTTGCATCAGCAAGAGCTAGGAAAATGCAGTCTGCAACGTATTCGAAGTGACATGTTGATGTTATGTCCTGGTTATACGCTACCATGACTATCTATTTATTTGTGCTAACTTCTGTAAAATTTTGTGGCTTCCGTGACTGAATGTTTCCTGCTCTTCATGTGCAGGCTCCTGTTGCACCAAATAAACAGATAGAAAAGATGGTCGAAGAGGCTGCTAGGCTTTCCAAGCTGTTCTGTGACAGAAACTGGCCAATCTTGGCGTTTCTTGATACCCACTACCCTGATAAGCCCGAGCCGCCATATCCGCCTCATTGCATCATTGGTACCGGGGAGGAGAACATTGTTCCCGGTCCGTGCTGAACCAAACTACCAAAATCAGCCTTACTCCAGAATTGTTCGCTCAAATAAGAGTATAGAAGAAGATCCATAAGTTGTGGTTAATTTCAGTGTTTGACAAATTTCAATATGCACTATGCAGAACTGGAGTGGTTGGAGCAGAAGTCAAATGTGAGTATAAAGAGGAAAAATTGTATCGATGGCTACATAAGCTGCATAGAGAAGGATGGATCCAATGTCTTTGCTGATTGGGTTGGGAAATATCAGATCAAAACCGTGAGTTGTCCTACTACAGAACGTTTTTACACATGGATCCTATTGTGTATGACTTGAGCATGGGCTCGATGCAGGTCTTGGTGCTAGGAATATGCACAGACATCTGCGTCCTGGATTTTGCAAGCTCAACTCTGGCTGCTAGAAATATTGGTCGAGTACCTCCATTACAAGATGTTGTTATCTATTCGGAGGGGTGTGCTACATATGACCTCCCTGTTGAGGTTGCTATGAATATGAAAGGGGCACTTGCCCATCCACAGGTATTGAATCACCATGTTTCAGCATTTCAAATTCTTCAGTCATAAATTCCTTAACTCCTTTGAAATTGTGCTAGATATTGGATGCTCCATTAGACGCTGATTGAAAAAACCCAACAATTATTCAACTTACAGTTCTAATGTTGCAGGACCTTATGCATCATATGGGACTTTACATGGCCAAAGGAAGGGGCGCAAAGATAGTTAACAAAGTTGTTATTGAATCTTCAGAGTGACTCAAGAACTAGCCGTTGCCTTAGTAATGTTGGTAGTCTTTTTATTTGTCCCTCTTATCCTCCCTATTTTATGTAATAAGAGGATATGCATCTTTCCTCGGAGTTATCAGTGACTATCTGCAAATACTGTGTAATATGTGAATACATGTTGTTTTGCACATTGGCTGAACATATTCTCTTATAATTGTACATACAACGATTCATCCTACCCAACTTGAACCAGTTTGAATATGGATTATGTGTTTGCTTAATGACTATCAACGTTACAGTTCTGGTATCATATAGGAGTATTTGTATACAACTTTCCCAATGACTTGGTGAGAACTTTAAATTCTTTTGAAGATAGTTGTCAACATTGATTGATGAACTTTAGTTGTTTGTTGATCTATATATTTTGAAGATACAAAACATTTTGAAACCCGAAGTAACATTATGGAGTTTTAAAAATAAAAACTAGCAGGGTTACCCGTTCATTTGCACGTCTAGTATCAACAATCCAATTACTAACAATATTGTATCTAATGGATGTCTCTTTGGTTTATTGTTTTCTTGCCATTATTATCTTTCATACCACCCTTATTTTCAGTTGATTGTTTCTATAATGGCAATGGTGGTAATTTAACAACTTGAATATAAGTAATTTGAGATATTTTTTAATGGTAATGTTATACAATTTTTAAAACATATTGGGTAATTTTGATGGTAATGTTAGACTATTTTTCATAATTGCACTGGGTATTTTTTTTCTCCGGTTAATGTGGTAATTTCTAGCTCTTAAGAGTGATCGTGGTGGCTCATGGAAGGAGACATTAGCAAGTGTTATGACAGGGATTTTGGAATTGATTAGTCCCTCTTTCCAGAGGCCTTCACCAGTCAACCTCGGCTTAAGCTCCTTGGATCGTGAAGCACCTAAAAGCCTTTGCAAAGATCGATTTAACGTAACTATCCCCACACGTGCATAGAAGAGCCAGAGGCAGAGGCATTCTACCAAACATTATCTCAAAGGCTTTGGCTTCACGCCTTCACCGTAACTGCCATGACGATCAAGCCCTTAAAACGGTCACGTTGGCAGAGTAGTAAAAAAATGGACCGAAACTAGCACGAGCATAGACCAAGCGAGTTTGGAACTAGTGTCATAATAATCCTAAACCTTGGGAAACAACGACACATGTCAATGCAATGGCATAAAAGTAAAGCTTTTTATATTTAAACACTCACGCATCATGCATAAAAGTTACATCAACTCTAAAGATAACCTTTTAACTTGCTGCTTGTTATTAGGCTCGAACACCCTCTCAAACGATGACAAAAGGCCACGTACTAGTAGTCGACTCTCATCGTTGTCACCCTAGTAGTCGGCAATAGCATTCTGGATGAAGTTAACAGAGCGCAAAGCACGAGCAAAACGAAACACAAAACAAAATCGTGACACGAGCAAATATAAATAGGCCGAAACACCCGCGCCTTCCTTCCGCGTTCCCTTCTGCCCACCTTCTCCCTCTTCTTCCCTCACACCTTTCTCCCCCTCCCCGACTCCTGCCGGAATTCGAGATCCCGCAGCGAGCCTACCGCGCGCGCCTCCTCTCACCTCGCCGGATCACGCCACCTCTGCTTGCCGGAACCCCTGGCCGAAGCCCAGGTAGCCTGAGCCCGATCCACCGCGCGCGCGCGCGGTGCCCAGGTTCCCGCCAGATCTGCGAGATCCGCACCGACACCACCGCGCCTTTCCCGAGGTACAGAGACTGGTCCGAATCCCTCAGATCCGCTTATGTATCCTCTTATGGAGATAAGAGGATGCTGGTTTGCTGAAAATGCTGTGGTTGGTCTAGGTGAATGCCCCCGGGATCCGTCGGGGGCCGCGGGGACTGAGCGGCATCTCGGTGAGGGCGGCAGCGGCGTGGTATCTGTATCTGCTGGTCATTGAAGATGCAGCGGAACGGGGTGGTGGAATGCAGTGTGTGCCACTCCCGACTGGTTGCGCCGAGCCCGCGGAGCGTGTCCAGGGCATACGACAAGCACCGCAGCAAGATATCGTCCAAGTTCCGCGCGCGCAACGTCCTCCTCGTCGTCGGCGACTGCATCCTCGTAGGCCTCCAGGTGCGTGTGCTAGCACTTGTCCTTTCAATCATGCCTGCAAAGTGCAAATACAAGTACGATGGATGTGCCGGTGAAATGACCTGGCACTTGAGTAATGCAATGCGTACGAGTTATCCTATGTGTTATTGTAGAGTGCTTTACTTGGTGGTCATTTGTTGTAGTGTGACATGCAGGTCTCTGGTGATAGTTAATTTTTTGGAGTCCTGCTAATGTTTAGCTTTGTTTGTGCAGCCCATCCTAGTGTTCATGTCAAAGGTTGATGGGAAGTTTCAGTTCAGTCCCATCAGTGTTAACTTTCTGACGGAGGTTATGAAAGTTATCTTTGCTATCGTGATGCTAATTATTCAGGTTTGTTACTTTTTCTGATATTTTCCCCCCCTTACTATCCAAGTAGTCGAAGTGACTTTAGAAATGAAAGCTATCTGATAACATATTTTACCTTCAATTTCAAATAAGTAGCCCACCGAAGGCACTGCCACAATTTGGTGCTCCTAGAGTAGAATCATCGGCAATATTTGCCTAAATATTATCTAGCGCGTATAGACCTCTAGATTCTACTTGACGAGTTAGAATCCAGTTTAAGGGTAACCATAAAATTAAACTGCGAAGCAGTTTAAATATTCAAACTTCGGCAGACAGTCTTGGTGGCTAGGCTTGTTAGGTGTTTATAGTTGGTGATATACACTGTCATATCATATAGGCAATGGAGCATCCTGGCATGGCTACTCAGGAGTGGAAAAATTGTTCGCACCCATGGTGCTATCAATTAGTTTGATGGTTTGAAGGGGTGGAGCTGGGATACATTATCCATTTGTCCTCTCCTCATCCGTTTCCTGAAATCGCACTGAAAAATTCTTGGATGTAGCTATTTTGTTTGCATCGTTACTGTGCAAACGTTTGAGTTCGTCTTGATGCTGTTCAGCAAGTAATCTGTAATTGACTATCTAGCATCTAGCGTCTAGGAGAACATTGATCATAGGGCAATAAGTGTCAGTGCGCTAAAGGTAATGGTACAAAGGATAGTCCTGCAAAACATAAGTTGGTATTTCAAATCAGTAAATGCACCTAATGCAGGACCATAGACCAGCCTAGTTCACAATCACTTCCCTTTAAACTTTGGAGGGGCAGCCTTGCATATGTAATTTTATTAGATTTCATTTTATATTCGTCAAAATTTTGGATTTTCATGTTCTCAATTGATCTTCAGCAAGATAGCTATAGTTATATAATTCTGCAGTGTGCTTACCTTTTATTTAGTGTTACAACTTATAAATTATAATTTGTTTCCTTATTGTTATGCTGCTCTAACGACAGTCTAGAAAGCAAAAGGTTGGAGAAAAGCCACTACTGGCACGATCGACACTCATACAGGTGATTTATCTTGTCTCAGAACAGTATTTTCAATTTCCTTCGTTGCATACTGCTGGAAACATGTCTACTACTGCCACTTGCAATTCTGAATGACTGCTGCTAGACCTTTTCTTTCTTAGTGATTCCATGTTTTTGTATATCCATTGGTTTCTCTCCTTTTTTTGTCCCCTATTTATCTATAAATATTGTACTTTGACTGGTACTTGCTTCATTTCAACTTTGTCACAGCATCTGATCATTATTCTTTTTATTCTGTAGGCAGCCCGTAACAATGCACTCCTTGCTGTTCCGGCTCTTCTGTATGCCATCAACAATTACCTAAAATTTATCATGCAGGTAATTTATTCGGTTTACATTCAGAGTCTCACACTTATGACACGTAGATTTGATATTGCCGTTGTAATTGTCTAACTTGAAATACTAAACCAATTATGCAGTTGTATTTCAATCCTGCAACTGTGAAGATGCTAAGCAACCTAAAGGTACACTTTTTTTATACAACACAGATGTGCTGCTTGAGTATAGTTTGCGGGTGCATCTCACAATACTTGTGTTCTTAACTTCTCTAGGTGCTGGTTATAGCAGTTCTTCTGAAATTTATAATGAGAAGGAAATTCTCAGTAATTCAGGTAATCTTGCTGTCATTTCTATATTATTAGGTCGTGATTGGGGATATACATGACATCATCATTTTAACCATTTGGAGTATGGCTGTCTTCTTACTTGTTCCTCTCTTTTGTGTTCTCTTACCTATCATTATAGTGACATCAATGAACTCAACTTTATTACCATCACTGCAATTATTAAAATGAAATAAATTCAAGTATTGCACAAGACAATCTTTTGCAACCCAAATGACAAAGTTAATTCTTTTTAAGTTTGGTGATCATCGTGGCTGTTTATAGTTTTTGGCAAAGCCATGAATTCACAATTTATTATTTGGCATGGCTAAAACTGAAATGCAATTGAGGTGACAATGACATGTGGGACTTACCTGTGGCTCCGACAGTAGCATATAAGGGATTTTGTAAACTTGCAATGGCCGGCAAGGAATTTTGCCTTTTATCAAGCAACAAGAGAATTAATGAATGATCTAGTTCCTTCTGCGAATTTCTAGTGCAATAGCTGTCTTTCAGTTACGTTAAAATGTTTTCTCATCCTTCTTTCCAAATTTTGGCAGTGGGAAGCTCTTGCTTTATTGCTTATCGGAATCAGCATCAATCAACTTAAGACCGTACCCGCGGGCAATACTGCATTTGGTCTTCCTGTCACCGCTATTGCGTACATATATACATTGATTTTTGTAAGTTCTGTTAAGCCATCTGCTCTTTTTATTTTGTTTTTGTACTTTGCCTTCCTTTAACGAGCCTCTCAACAGAGAATAAACGTTTTTAAGTTGTCTATATTCATTTGAAACTGTTTATTGTAGGTAACTGTTCCATCGATGGCTTCTGTCTACAATGAATACGCCTTGAAAAGCCAATATGATACTAGCATTTATCTCCAGGTAAATTAAGTACCTTCTGCCTTGAATTATTATGGAGTAGCAAGTATTTTTCCCTTTTATCATCTTGGTAGTATATTTTAACTTTTTTCCCTTATGTTCATTTGAAAGCAATTGACTTGCTTTTCTTATTTCCTTTTTTGTTTTATATCCCCTGAACTTAAGTGCCTTGTATAATTTGCAGAACCTGTTTCTGTATGGATATGGCGCAATATTCAACTTCCTTGGCATCCTTGGGACTGCCTTATTCCAAGGTGTGCACCTGCAATGAAAGTTCAGTTTAATCCTGCATGAAAGTTCACTATATTTCTAATCCTAGACCCTAAATAGAGGTGATTATGAAAAGAAAAGCTATTTATATGACAATGCTACGTTTTCCAAGTTGTGCCAACCAAAAGGACGGGAATATAACTGGTTATTGTGCTTATAAAATGAAGCCATGACCACCTGGTGGGTTTTATGTAGAATTTGAATTGTTGAGGGGTGATCGGTACCCTTGGGGCTAAATCTGATTATCCATAGGGGCGACTAGTGTCAATTGCAGGGGCAACATTATAGATTGGTTTTGTTTCTATATCTTTAAAAGCACCCAGTGTTTATGATCATGTCCAATCTGTTTTGTAGGTCCAGAGAGTTTTAACATCCTACGAGGACATTCAAGAGCTACCATGTTTCTCATATGCAACAATGCTGCACAAGGCATTCTCTCTTCGTTCTTCTTTAAGTATGCAGGTAATGGGTCCTGTGCATTCTCCTGATCTTCTCTTTGGTTTTTTTTGTCTATTTTCTTCTGCAAATTCATATCTCTGAACGGTTAATGTACAGACACAATTTTGAAGAAGTATTCGTCAACTGTTGCCACAATTTTTACGGGCCTAGCTTCTGCTGCATTTTTGGGACATAAGTTGACCATTAATTTTCTCCTGGGCATATCAGTGGTGTTTATTTCGATGCATCAGGTGAACATACATTTTATGTTATCTCATTTAGCCATACCTTTTTCCTCTTTCTTATACCTTATACTGTCATTTGTCCTCAGTTCTTCTCTCCAATGGCTAAAGTCAAAGATGACAAACCAACTGAATTAGTAGAGTTGGAAGATTCGCAAAATCATAGGTAAGTCTCTTGTTTCAAATGGTTGTATGTGCTACAATATTTGGTTGAGGTTTCCCTTAATGTTCACCGAATTTTATCGATGAGATATACTGCTGTTTCAAGTGTTGTTTCATACCCTTCTGGACTTGTAGCTTTGTTTTGTTCTTCTTCTATGATGAATGTTCACAATATAGACGTAGCAAGGTTCTTTTCAAGTATTCCTCACCGAATGGTCTAGTAAGAAGGTGCTAATTTTTTCACAGGTCGTCCGAATCTTCTTTTGTAAATATGACTGCTGGTGCCGCTGACGATGTAAGTAACTTGTTTTTGTTTTAGAAGAAAGTACATGTACTGCATGTTTCAGAAGCCTTACATCTAAGTTGCTTGTCATTTCAGGCAAGCCATCGAATTGGAAATGATGAGAGGCAACCTCTGTTGCCAACATAAACTAGCTTTTGAGGTATATGTAGCTTCTTTTACCCAGAATAACTGTGGGTAGACACCAGGATTAGAGTTTGTGCTGCATACATAATCTGCAAAAGCTATATAAATTTTCCAATTGTTATAAGTTTGCCTTAGTTACTGTCTCATTATTCAAGCTTATGAACTATGATGCTTTGGTTGTGCAGGTAGGTCGATAGAGGACATTACTTTTTGCCGTGGGAGCAGCCTATTTCATGTAGCATTGCGACTTGAATAAACTATATGTACACTGTAAAGGCAAAGAAAGAAGTATCAATGTATTTTTCCCTTTTCTTCTTTCATTTTTTGGGAGGAGGGGGGTGTCCAACTGTGGCTGGTGGGGGTGGCACATCAACACGTTTTGATAAGACATAAGTCCATAGGGATTCCAGAATACGATACTTGTAACCAAAATTTTCCCTGGAGATGTATACTGAACAGTGAATGAGATATTCTTTTTGTATGAAATTCTTTGGCTGTTGATTATCGTGTTATCATTATACTAAAGTGTTCAGCAATGGTCTTTGGTTTGTACAATTATCCCTATTATATAAGAATAAATCTTTCCTGTGCATGTGGTGTAGAAGTGAACAACTGGTTGAATTCTGACGCAGAAGAATCGCTGCCTTCTCAATCTCAAAGTGCACTCCGTTCGGGCTTATTACGTTCTGCTATTCCGATTTCCCGGAGCAGGGCACTAGAACTCTGCCGCCGCGCCATACACGAAGGACACGTCTTTTCCTGCTGCCGATTGCAGCAAGCAAGCTTTCCATCCGATTTCCGAAGTCTTCTTGGATTCAGATACGCGAGCGGAGCCAAACCATTTTATGGAAATCTGAACGGAATACATCGGATTGGTAGCTTACTGTACGTGCGCAAGGCGGTGAGCAGCTCGGATTGCATATGCTGCCTCCGATTTTCCGGGAGGATAGAGAGACGGAAACGGGTTCCCGCCTCCGAGCTCTTTCCGGTCCGGAAACCGACCGCCGAGCGCACCACCGCGTTCTGGTGACAGACTCGGAAAGTCGGAATCAAACTACCTCGATCTACGAGCGATATATACAGGGCGCCATTGCCTCCACCCCGCACTCGATCCATAAGCACAGAAGACCTCTTCCTCCCTCCCGCCGGCGAGCGACTCGCTTCCCCCTGCGAGAGACCATGCGCGGTCTTAGTTCCGTCGCTTGTCCCCTCGCCTGCGTCGCTCGTCGCGGAGCACCCGTCTCCCACGCCGCCACCGCGGGCGAGCGCGCCATCGGGATGAAGCCGCAGCGGGGTGTCGCGCGAGCGGCGCGCGACATGACGGCACGCGAGTCATCGTCGTCGTCGTCACGTCGCCCCGGTCCCGAGGCACTCTCCGTGCCTAAGTCGACCGTCGCCCACATCAACAGGGCAGCCGGCGTTTCCCGTCGCGTCGCACCCGTCCACGACGTCACCGCCGCCGGCGAGCGCGCGATCCGGAAGCGGCTGCCGAGCGCCGCGCCCGCTGCCCCCTGCGAGATAGCGCGCGACCCGAAGCGCGTCAAGGTGACCCAAGGCGCCGCCGACGTCGAGATGGTGGTCTTTGCCGCCTCCGTCAAGATGACCGTCAAGAACGCTCAGGACAGCTTGAAGCAGCGGCTGGCGGCGGAGCTTGACGCCCTCCGCGAGCTCGTGAAGAAGGCAGATGCCTTGTGCGGCGGCAACGGGCGGTCCTTGGCCGCCGAACCAATTAAGCGGCTGGAGAAGGCGATGAAGGTGGAGCGGCAAGATGCGCCACGGATGTCGCCGGAAGAAGGCGAGATCGTCGACCCAGAGGAGGAGGAAATCGACATCTGCGGCGGTGTCTCCCTTGTCGTCGCGATTCGGGACACCTCACCTCTCTTTCCCGTTGAGGAGGCCAGCAGCTCGGAGGTCGAAAGCCCTGCACCAGCAGCGCTTCCTCCCAAACAGAACGCCACCCCAGAGCCGTCGCGGCTGCCGGAGCCGGCATCAGAGACAGGGCAGAGTACCGAGCCGGAGGGCGACTCCGACGAGAGCCCTGCTCCATCAGCCGTTCTTCCCATGAAGATCCAGAGCCCTGCGCAGGCACGGAAGCATGCGCTGGTGGTGATGGCGCAGAGTGCAAAAGCGGAGAAGAGAGTGGAGGGCAGCCAGCCCATCTCCGTTCTCCTCGCCAGGGCCAAAGAGGCTTACGAGATCCGGCAGCAGAAGGGGAACGGCTGGGAGCGGGAGAAGGTTCGCCGGGAGTTGCGCGAGATGGAGAAGGCAGTGCTGCCCGACGAGAGCGTCCACCCGCGGGAGCTGAAGGAGCTCGGCATTGCTGAGTTCGGGTACGTTCTGGGCCAGCTTGGGATCTTCCTCAGGCGGGACGTGTGATGGCGACGAGCAGGAGTATAGGATGGCTCTGCACGTAGGAGTTGCAGATGCTGCCTGTGCAGCCTTGGTTATGTATTGTCAAAGAAACTCTCGATATATATATATGTGATGACACATTCGTTTTCTACGGTTGGTAGAATGAACTGTCATGTGGCAGAAATTCACTGTCGATCTGATGTTCGGTTTCTACGGGTCGGTTGTAAAATGAAACCAGGAGCAATCACTCTTCAGTACAATTTCATCTGCACCCACCAACTGTTGCCCGCCTCAGAATCAAACCAATTAACCTCTTCAAGTCTTATATATATTGGCATCCTTCATCGATCGATCACACCATATTGTGACTAGTAAACTGTAACGGTGAGAGCAGGAGGAACTGCACGAGAGAGTTTCCTTTGCATTGAGCGTACTAGGAACGAGAGGCATCCAGGAAACTTGCTCCGTTAACTCCAAAGTTTGTAGTTCAGCTTTGTTTTTAGCGGCGACCACGAGACTGCCTCAAAGGGAAGCAAAAGACAAGGAAGGTTAGACGGGCCAGGGAAGAGCCTATGTGATTGTGGACGACAGGACGTCGGTGCACGGAGTGGCTGGCTGGCTGCCTCCGGCGTGGTGGATGGCAGCCGGTTACCTACCTTCTCAGGCATGGTGAAACTATGATTTCTGCAACACTCATTTTGCTACTTAGGGCCTGTTACACCACAAAAATTTACATCAAAACTGCTGAATTACCTGGGTACTGATCAGCTATATATGAAGTGAACCTGGAATGCGCATTGCTTTGCATTAAGAATGAGAAGCAAAATACAGTCATTACTCATTAGCAAGTGTCGAATCTAGCAGTAAGATCATCTTCTCCTATATAATTTTTCTTATGCACAAACCAATGCCTCTACTAGCACCTGCATCTCCACCTCACGCAGATCGTGCCTAGAAGAAACAGCAAAATACAGGCCTTGTCGCCCCCGATACACAACTCATTCAGCCTTGACTCCTCCAAAGTACTTCTGCATCCCAATGTGATGTGAGGAAGGGGAAAGGAGATGCATACACGAAGATCTGGCAATTGGATTCAATCTCGTATTCGTATGCGGCCACAACGAAATTAAAAAGGAAAACTGAAGAAATCATCACGGATCACACACCTTTCCTTGGAGTCGAACCCCTTTTTTTCTATGGCGCCCTTGCCTGTCTTTCTCCATGGAGGGCGGCAGCAGGGTGGAAGAGAACGGAGGAGATCGAGAAGAAGGGGTCGCCGTCACCTCGGTTTTTAAAAAAAGAAGTCGGGAGTGGATTTTTGGATACTCCAAAAATACCGTGGTTTCAACAAAACTGCAGTTTGGGAAACTTCCGTATTTATCGGATCCAAACACCTCAAAGTTTTATAAACCACAGTATTTTTGGAAAACCATGGTATTGAGCAAAAACATAAAAAATACCACACATCCAAACAGGCCCTGTCAGACCAGTTTCCTTTTGTAATGATGAAATATGCTTGTAGCATGTAGATTTGTTTGTCTTTTTGCAGCTCCAAATATCCAGTTCGGAGGTTACATGGCCTGATATTGACGCAGGTTATTAGCACCTTGTAGATATGGTTTGTTCAGTAAATATACGCACATATGTAGTTAAGATCCTGTTTACATCTGATTTAATATCGTAACAGCTATACTTTTTAAATCAAATACTGTACCACAATCCGTAAAGTGCCAAACACGTCTTGGTTTTTCTTGAAACCACAAAAATAGTGGTTTTCAAAGACTCTGGTATTTCTTTCTACAACTTAAAAAACTCTGGTTTTCGAATACTATGGTTTTTGAAAACCAACGCATCCAAACAGGGCCTTAATTTGTTGAATTCTGGTCTGAGACCTGTAGAGTGTAGACACTTCTAGATTTCATTGTCCGTTGTAAAATGTTGACGAGGAGGATCGGCCGTAAGGACAGCAGCGCTTTTAGCTGTGGTTGTGCTCCGTTGAGTATTGAGCACAATGAAGTTTATGCTTTGGGCAATTAGGTAAAAGTAACTGTACAGAACGTGTTTGGTATACGTAATCGGATTTTCTCTCGAGGATTGTTAGGTAACTGTTCTGAAATCCCATAGGCTGTGGCGGTCGATGAAGAGAAGCAAATGGGGGCATTTCATGAACTGCTACAAGTGATCGATCAGAGACACGATCATATACCATACGCAGGGCATCACTCGTTAGTACTATTTCACATGCTCTCACCCACCCGGATAAAGCTCTGAATAAAGCTAATCAACCTCTACGATGACTCTCTAGTACATCGGATTGATAGCTTACTGCTTACGCGCGCAAGGCGGTGATCAAATCGGACTGCCTCAGGCTGTTTCCGATTTTCCGAGAGGATAGAGAGACGGAAACGGGTTCCCGCGTCCTGGTGCTCCTACCGACTCGGAATCGAACTGCACTCCGCCTCTGCGAGCGATATATGCCTCGTGGTCTCCCCTCCACACGCGATCCATCGATCCGCACACAAGACCTCTCGCTCCCTCCCACCGTCCCGGCGGCGAGCGACTCGCTTCCCCCTGCCAGAGTACGCTCGCTTCTTCTCTTGCGGCCTCGGTTCCGGCGCTCGCCGCCTCCCGTCTCCCACGCCACCACCGCGGGGCGAGCGCGTGATCGGGATGAAGCCGCAGCGGGGTGTCGCGCCAGCGGCGCGCGGCACGACGGAACGCGTGTCGTCGTCGTCGGCACGTCGCCCCGGCCCCAAGGCGTTCCCCATGCCCAAGTCGACCCGGCTTGACGTCAACAGAGCAGCCGGCGGTGGCGTGGCTCATCGCGCCGCGCCCGCCCACGACGCCGCCACCGCGGGCGAGCGCCCCCCGATCCGGGCCGCTGCCGCCCCCCGCGAGGTGGCGCGCGACGCGAAGCGCCTCAAGGTGACACACGGCGCCAGCGACGTCGAGATGGTGGTCGTTGTCAAGAAGAATGCTCGGGGCAGCTTAACGAAGCGGCTGGCAGCCGAGCTTGACGCCCTCCGCGAGCTCGTGAAGAAGGCAGAGGCCTTGTGCGGCGGCAATGGGCGCGCGCGGTTCTTGGCAGCCGAACCAAGGCGGCTGGAGAAGGCGAGGAAGGTGGAGCAGGAAGATGCGCCACGGATGTCGCCGCCGGAAGAGGGCGAGATCGAGATCGTCGACCCAGAGGAGGAGGAAATCGACATCTGCGGCGGTGTCTCCCCCGTCGTCGCGATCCGGGACACCTCACCTCTCGTTCCCGTTGAGGAGGCCAGCAGCTCGGAGGTCGAAAGCCCTGCACCAGCAGCGCTTCCTCTCAAAGAGAACAACAGCCCGGCTCCATCGCCAGCGAACGTCACCCGAGAGCCACCGCGGCCGCCTGAGACCGACTCCCACGAGAGCGTCAGAAGCCCGGCTCCATCAGCTGTTCTTCCCATGAAGAACCGGAGCCCTGCGCAGGCACGGGTGGTGATGGCGCAGAGTGCAAGAGCGGAGAAGAAAGTCGAAGGCAGCCAGCCCATATCCGTTCTGCTGGCCAGGGCCAAGGAGGCTTACGAGATCCGGCAGCAGAAGGGGAACGGCTGGGAGCGGGAGAAGGTTCGCCGGGAGTTGCGCGAGATGGAGAAGGCAGTGCTGCCCGACGAGAGCATACCCGCGGGAGCTGAAGGAGCTCGGCATTGCTGAGTTCGGGTACGTTCTGGGCCAGCTTGGGATCTTCCTCAGGCCGGACGTATAATGGCGACGATCAGGAGTTGGATTGCTGTAGTTGCAGGTGCCATGAACTGAAATGGCTTCCCTTTTCGCTTGAATGAAATATCATTGCAGCTAATGTGTTTACGTTCTCGCTTGTGTGTTTTCGGTTCTGATGCTTTATTCAATGCAGGGGGGAAACAAGAATATTAACTGTCTGGCGCTAGGTTCAAGGGCTATGTCCAATATTACTTCTGGATTGATCGTACAAGTGAACTACTACAGATTCCACTGACATGCCCTTTCAAAATCATTTCTCCTAAATCCACTCTTCTATAATTTTCATATTTTCATCTCCTTATCAAAAGTTGATCACCAGTTAGTGTTACTCTCGTTCTCACATCTGAGCTCGATTCCAATCAGCGAGACGAAAAGACAACTGCACTTGGGCAATAGATCAGCACATAAAGCAAATACAAACAGAACTAGAACAAAATATAAGAACAATTCAATGCGACTTTTTCTCTATTTTACTTACTCTGTACAACCGTTTGTACATTGTACAATGAAATTAGGGGCAATCACTCTTGAGTACTATGTCACATGCACACACACACCCTTGCCAGGCTATGAATAAAGCTAATGTTAACCTCTCCAAGCACTTCATCACTACTAGAAAACCAACCAAAGCCGACAGTTTTTCAACCGTCGGCTATTAACTTATACCATCGGGAAACAGAATCCCCGAGCGTGGACCGTCGGGCATTTACCGTCGCGCACTCGTGGTCGGGGATTCCCCCATTTCCCGACGGTACGCTCGGCAATCTTGTTGTCAACGGTAGGTTGCCGACGGTTGACGCTCGGTAATTGCCTGGTCAACATCCATTGAACAGGCATGCATCCCCGACGTGTTTACCTTCGGGGATTGCTTCTTCGAGAGTTTGTGTGACCGGTCGGCATATGTTTCGTTGACTGTGCAAAGTAACCGTCGGCTACTTAAGACCCTCGGCCATACCTAAGCATGAGGGTGTGTTATCCCGTCGGCAGTTTAGCGCCTCATTGTTTCTTTTGCCCGTCGGGAACACAAGCTAATCGTCGAAAGTAAATTTATAAGTAACCGTTCTCAATGACTCGTTGTCTTTCAAATATGGGAAAGTATCAATATGTAGTCAATTGAACATTGCAATCCACAAGAAAGTGGCAATCCCAATAACATCTTTCTGCATATTACTAATGATTGAATGACAATCCTAACTGTTCACAGAGCTGGAAACAAAATAGTTGTCCACAATGTCATTAAGTAGAAATTAAAGTGCAACTAATTGACTTTGTTCCATAGGTTCTAATTGACAATGTCATCGCTGCCAATTAAGATACGCACGTCCTCTACTCCCAGAGGTTCTTCTTGTCACCAGGGATATAATATGCATCATTGTAATCAGCATAATAGTTGCCCATCATAGTAGTTATCTACTCCATCATCATTGTAGTCGTCATCGTCGCCGTCATAGGTTCCTCCATTAGTGTCGGTCTACGAAATGACATGAATTAATCATTACATGAGAATTTAAAATTTACAGCCTTTCTAGGTTCAACATTAATATGTGGCTGTCATCTTACCTGTTCAGTTCCATCCAGACCACCTCTTTCATGCTTATTGGAGAACCTAACATCAGATTCTGAAGTTACCTACATGATCCCAACAGAAACAATGTAAACAACACTTGAAAAATAATAATAGAACTTTGTACTTTAATATGTTGAATGCTACACCAATCTGTTTCAACATTCGAGTAACATATGAGAGCTACTTGATTCTACCAGGAAGTGAATGCAAATTGAGATCAGAGTTAAACTTACCAAGTCAGGTGCATTTTCATGAAGTAAAACATCAAAGTCATATCCTCCTTTTGCAGCCAGTGCCTGTTCAAATGTTCAGATTAGCAAAATATTTTTCTTTGTGCATTCTGAAAAAAAAAAGAAACCATAGTATTTACACAACATGCTCCAATCCAAGAAGCTTCTTATTCTTATTTCTCAGGCTATCAACCTCCCTTTGCAGTTGCATCTATCTGGCAGAAACATGTGTATGTGCATGTCTGGCCCTGGTCTTGGTGGGCTCTTTCTCAGTGATGCTTATAGCCTTGTCACCAAAAGACGTCCTCCCATGTGGAGTCCTGCCCATTTCCTCATATAATACAGCAGCGTCAAAATGTGGATGCTCCATTCTCCAATTGGGGCCATGATTCTTTTGCATCAGTGTATTGCACCTTTTGCGAAATAAAGGATAGGTTGAATCAGCATCAAAGTTCATATTAGGATAAAAAGATGTTCCCAGTTCTTCAAGTATGCAAATCTTCTATTCAGCCACAGTCTAGTATCAATTATGCCAAATTTAGCCTTTTGATAGTTCAGGGTAGAGATTGATCACATAATGCTACCATCTATTGTAATTTTCTAATTGAGATCGACTTAATTCAAAAGCCTTGCTGTTACTAGTTCTAAGAACTCTACCTGAATACTCGGTATCAAGAACCACACTCTAAATAAACAAGAAAATATTTTATCGTACAAGAAGGCACAGTAGTGAGCTATGTAATTCAAGAACTAATAGTAAAGAAGCCTACGAACCATTTTTCAGTGGCATTCTCACTGCACAGCTGGTCAGAGTCAGTCCCTTCTTCTAGTTTGTGTGTGTGTAGCCATGCTCCAATTTCTCCAGGGTCCACTCCAGTTTTGAGTGTCTACATTCAGTATTTTTGCAGTCATACATATAGTATTCCATAGCCTTTGAATAGTCATATGTAGTGAAGGAAATTTATTACCAGAAATTGGCGTGTAGCTGGAAGGAATCTCCTATGGCAAGGAAACCAGCAAGATTTTCCCCCATTCTTCAATGTAAACGTATTGAAATCACACACACAAATAGGACAACCAAGTTTCTCATGTGTGCTCCAGCATGATACTAAGCCATAGGCAGGAAAATCATGAATAGTCCACAACACGATTGCCTTCATAGTAAAGTTTTCCTGTTTAATAAACATGTCCCACAGTCAGGTAGAAGTTTTTATACATAGGAACTATCACAAACTAAAATAGGAAACAAAGCTAAAATCTCCAAATCTCGATGGGCATAAGATCATTCTGTTGATACTCTATTATTTCCAGCCTGCATTCGCATGTGGTCTTTTTTAATTGAACTATTGACTATAAATTACAAATTAAATATATGTTTGTAGCACATTGATTCTTCCAGGAACGGCAACATAATGAAACAACAGGGACACATGGGTTTGAAGAAATTGCAGATGCACAGAACAATTCAATCAAAAAACAATTATAGGTGATCCACAAATAGCATAATAAAACAAAATCATCTAGGATTCAGAAGTACTACCGGTCAGATCGCCTAATTATGATTAAAAACTCCCGGATTGGATTGTAGGAGGGGACAGATTTCAATGTTACCTGGCGATGTAGAGGAAGCCGGCAGAGAGCTTCAGGATGCGGTGCGGGCGATGATGGAGACAGATCACAGGAGCTGGGCGCCCTTGTGAGTCAATGTAGCCCAACCAACTCGTCTGTTGCAATGGAGAAGGGGGAAAAATCGATTAGGGATGCGTGTGGATTTATGACCAACAGATGGATTAGGGATGGGCGATGAACTCACGAACACAGATCGCCTTGGGACGGAAGGATCGACTCCTGGCGAAAAGATCCTTTCGGTTTCAGATGGAGCCGTTTGTTAATCGTGGAGGGCGAGGTTTTAGGGATTTCGAGTGGTGGCCGCGGGTCTGCGTAGATATTCTTTTCGTTGCCCGCTAAAACTCCTCAGGCGTGGATTTTGCCAAGCCCGGCTTCGTAACTAACATATAAATTTCTATCATTCCTAATCATAAGTCGCACATTAGCCTACTGGATAAAATCCCACTTACGCTGGCTTAGGTTCCTGGTTCAAGACCTGAGGGTGGCCACCTTTTTTTAACCCTTTATTTATATTATTCGACAGAAGATATAAGATTGTATTTTCCCAAATGTCATACACAAGAGTGGCCAAATTTTTTAACCCTTTTTATACTGTTCGACAGAAGGTATAAGATTGTACTTCCCAAATGTCATACATATGCATAAGTCACCTAAAAATTTGTATTATGCAATCTGAGGAATTAATTTTGATCATTAATTTGGAAAGCCTTCACTTACCACAGGTACCATGATTAATTTCCAGAGCATATCTCTCTAATGTGAACCTGAATTCCTTATGCATCAACTGTTTTAAAAAAACAATCCTCACAGAAGTCAGTTAAAAATTTGACCAATACATCTTTGGTTTTAAAAGTTTCACTTACCCGTTGGATCCAAATGGTAAGTCACATGAAAATGTGTTCTTCAATATGTACTATTCGAGTTTACGAACTTCTGGAGAAACCAGTATGTTACGACATGTATTCATATGTTACGACATGTATTCATAAAAAACCAAAATACTCCATGGTTTTAAATATATGACACTGTTGACTTTTGTTTTACTGAATTATAACCAATAATATATCTTTAAATAAATAGTTACCTAACTTGAAATGAATATCATTGGATCTATCATCAAAATAACTTTAAAGTATATCCAAATCGACCCGGTCAAAGTATGTTGACTCTAATCCCTAGGCAATATATGCCAGCTCTGAGCAAAGTTATCGTGGTTTACAGCCCAACATAATTAAATATGTGAATCGGTTTGTTTATATGGAAATGCAATTAACCATGTTATCTTAGTTAAAAACAAAATTATCGTTTAATAATCCTAAATAAACTTAGAAGAATTGTATATAATTAAACTATTTGACCCCTTTACTATTCATACAATTCAAAGAGTACCAAATTTTCATCAAATGCATCAAATATCATACCCAACGGTTGTTTCAAACTGTTGCCAATCTACATTGAACTGTCGGTCATTAAATCAAAAGCCATGTGTTATTTAGTAACCGTCGGCAAACTTAGCACCTTCGGCCCTTAAATTGTGTGCCCGACGGGTTCAGAGGGAACGCTCGGCTATGTTTTAGCAAGTCACCGACGGTTAATGATAAGACGCTCGGCAATTCTAAAACGGTCGACAATCTGGTATGTTTCCCGATGGTTTAATTTATAACGGTCGGGATTTGTTTGACCTGTCGGGCATTTGTAACATTTGCCGATAGGGAAGTTTAAAACGCTCGGCAACATCCCCACCGTCGGCCACTACACCATGTTCGCGAGGGTTCGTCGGGGATTTTATAAAACCTTCGGCCTTGCTTGGTTTTCTAGTAGTGCATATATGGGCACCCTTTATGGATCACACCATTGCAAGTGGCTAGTAAATTGCAAACGGCGCGAGCTGGAGGAACCGCACTACAGAGTTTTCCTTTGTAATGAGTGTACTAGGAATGGGAGGCATCCAGGAAACAAGTGGCTGTACTGGAAGTGTTTGCCTAGGTATACCTAATCGACTGTTGACCAAGGTATGTTGATTAGCTGCTCTTGGATGGAGAGTACCAAGCCGGAGAGTGACTCCGACAATAGCGTCAGCAGCCCGGCTCCGCCTTCGATTCTTCCGAAGAAGATCGGAAGCCGTGCCCAGAGTGCAAAACCGGAGACGGAGGTCCAGGTCAACCAGTCCATCTCCATTCTTCTCGCTAGGGCCAAAGAGGCTTACGAGATTCGACAGCAGAAGGGGAATGGCTGGGAGCGAGAGAAGGTCCGCAGGGAGGTGGGCTGGATGGAGAAGCGGTGCTGCCTAACTAGACCATCCACCCGCGCGCGGGACTTGAAGGAGCTCGGCATTGCTGTCCTGGACCAGCTTGTGATCTTCCGCAGGCCGGACGTATAATGATGGCGACGATAAGGAGTAAGTTATGAGACCTGTCAAAGATTGTTTGCTTTCAGTTCTTGCCTTCTTGCACTTTTGGTTGCAGTATGTGATTTGAAGAGATTTATCGCCTAATTATTATCCAGATTTTTGTGCAGGGTATTCATCATCATATATCCACATAGTTGAGCACAGTTCACTCAATATGACATCAGATTGGCAATGAATTTACTTACGTTGGTATGTCCCCTTTTTCCCAGCCTGTGGATATCGGTGGCTTGTAGTAATCATCACTATTTGTCTGCTGGTCTCAAGTGGATACACGCAGATCATACTCCTATTCACAATAATAAAACTAAGTGCTAGGTGAAGAAGGATGGACAGTGAACAGTTAGCGTGGATAATTCAGATCAACTACTGAAGTCTTGATTGAAGTAAGAAGTTCAACACAAACACTAGCAGGAAGCGCTTTCTTATCTTACCAATAAACTGCTGTTGGGCTATATATGCAGCAGAGCACATAAAGCAAATTTACACACAGAACTAAAACAAATAAATCATACTACCTCCGTTCCAGAATATGAGCATTTCTGGGTTTGTTGAAAGTCAAACGTCTCCAACTTTGACTAACAATATCTATAAAAATAAAATATGTTAAATAGAAAAAGTTACATATTAAGATAGTTGCTTTCATGATAAATCTAACAATATCATGTATATATAGTCAAGCATCATAATTGTTTTGTTATTGATGGTCAAAGTTAAAACAGTTTGACTTTGACTAAACCTAGGAATGCTATATTCTGGAACGGAGGGAGTATTTGCAAGGATCAATTTATGTACGTTGAAATCAGGAGCAATTACTCTTTTAGTACTATTTCACATGCACTCACCAACCATTGCCCAGCTCAAAATCATGCTAATTAAACTCTTTTGGTCTTTTATATATGAGCACGGGCACCCTTCATCAGTCACACCATTGCAAGTGACAATAAAGTAAACTGCAAACCACGAGGGTGGGAGGATCTGCACCAGACAGTTTCCTATGTATTGAGTCTACTAGGAAGGAGAGGCATCCAGGAAACTTGCACCGACAACATTGAGATATGTGGTTCAGCTTCTTTTTTTGTGGCAACCATCTCACTGTCTTTTTTTTTTTTTTTTTTTTTTTTTTGCGAGTGAAACCATCTCACTGTCTTAAAGGGACATGGAAGACAAGGAAGGGTAGGTGGGCCAGGGAAGGGACTCTTCGAGTGTGAACTACCGTGCAGGCGTGCACGGAGATACCGGTGATGGCGCAGGGTACAAAACGCAAGAAGAAGGTCCAGGGCAACAAGCCCATCTCCATTCTGCTCGCTATGGCCAACGAAATTTGGCAGCAAAACGGGAATGGCTGCGAGTGAGAGAAGGTTCGACGGGCGGTACTCGAGATGGGGAAAGCAATGCTGCCAGATGACAGTGTTGGCACAAGTTTTTGCTAACACTTTTGATTTCCTTGCGGTAGCAGCTACTTTGACTGACACTCTTAGCGTATAGCAAAGAAGAAATCTGCTTCTTCTTGTGTACGGCGTGGCGTGCATCAGTAGCACCTGGACGTTTACGTGATAAAGCCTTGACACAAGCAAATATCGATAAAAAGATTAGTTCTTGGTATAAAACTGTTGCCCTAGGGTTGCAGCATAATATAACTAGTGAATTTGTGTTAATTTCTTGCCTAACATGAACTGCAAACTGTTGCCCTTCTATCTATATATGTCTATGAAGATGTCAAAATGCAAGGGGAGGCCATGACCCAAGTTGGTCTACATGAAGGTCCGCTCCTGCTGGCCTGTGCAACCTTCGTGTGGCACCTTGGAGGGATCCCGTCAGGATGCGGCAAACGGCAAACTGGTGAAGTGATATTGTCCAGGCAGTTCAGGAAATCAGGCAAGAAACAAGAAAAAAAAATGTATGTACAAACTCTGTAGTATATACCATGTCCATGTTTGTCCAGTTAGTGTAGTGTCTCCTACTCAGGACATAAACGTTCAGATTTCATGGAAACCGTTTATCAGGTGCGTGAGCTCGGGACTACATCGGATTGGTAGCTTGGTGCTTACGCGTAGGATTTCCTCATGCTGTTTCCTAATTTACCGGAGAACAGAGGGACGGAAACGCGTTCCCGCGTCCGTCTTCTTTCCGGAATCGGATCGCGTCCTGCGACCGACTCGGAAATCGACCCTCCTCGACCGGCGATATATACTGGGCGCCGTGCCTCATGGTTGCCACACCAAAGCTCTCCCTCCCTCCCTCCCTTCCCGAGTCGGTGAGCATGCGTGGCCTTGGTTCCGCCGCTCGTCCCCACGCCGGGGTCGGTCGTCGCACCACCGTGGTCGTCTGCGACACAGTCACCGCTGGCGACCGCGCGTTCGGGATGAAGCTGCAGCGAGGCGTCGCGACAGTGTCCGGCGGGGAACGCGAGTCGTTTTCGATGTCGGCACGCCGCGCCAGCCCCAAGGCGCTCTCCGTCTCCATGCCTAAGTCGGCCGTCGCCCACATCAACAGGGCAGCCGGCGTTGCCCGTCGCGCCGCACCAGTCCGCGACGCCCCCGCCGCGGGCGAGCGCGCGATCCGGAAGCGTCCGCGGAGCGCCGCGCCCGCCGCCCCCCGCGAGATGGCGCGGGATTCGTGCGCTCGTCGCCTGGACGTCGACTTCTCCGATCGGAAGCGCATCAAGGTGACCCACCACGACGCCACCGACGTCGAGGTGGTGGTCCTTGCCGCCTCCGTCAAGATGCCCGTCAAGAACGCTCAGGACAGCTTAAAGAAGCGGCTGGCGGCCGAGCTGGACGCGCTCCGCGAGCTCGTGAAGAAGGCAGAGGCCCTGTCTGTCGGCAACAAGTGGTTCGTGGCCACCGAACCAAGGCTGGAGGAGGCGCCGTTGGCCAAGCGGATCAAGACATCTCCCCTAGTGGAGCAAATAGATATGCCACGGATGTCGCCGGAAGAGGGCGAGATCATGACCGTCGACCCAGAGGAGGAGGAAATCGACATCTGCGGCGGTGTCTCCCCCGTCGTCGCGATCCGCGACACCTCACCTCTCGTTCTCGTTGAGGAGGCCAGCAGCTCGGAGGTCCAAAGCCCTGCACCAGCAGCACTTGCTCCCAAAGAGACCAACAGCCCAGCTCCACCGGCGGAGAACGTCACCTCGCGAGAGCCGCTGCGCCAGCCGGAGCCGGCATGGACAGTGCAGAGTACCGAACCGGAGGGCGACTCCGACGAGAGCGTCAGCAGCCCGGCTCCATCTGCTGCTCTTCCCAACAAAATCGGCAGCCCTGCGCTGCCACCCAAGCCAGCTGCATCGGTGATGAAACCGGAGACGAAGGTCCAGGGCAACCAGCCCATCTCCATTCTGCTCGCCAGGGCCAAGGAGGCTTACGAGATCCGGCAGCAGAAGGGCAACGGCTGGGAGCGGGAGAAGGTCCGCCGGGAGGTGCGCGAGATGGAGAAGGCGGTGCTGCCCGACGAGACCATCCACCCACAGGACTTGAAGGAGGTCGGCATCATGGAGTTCGGATACGTTCTGGGCCAGCTTGGGATCTTCCTCAGGCCGTAAGTATAATGGCGACGAGCAGGATTGGGATAGCTCTGCACGTAGGAGTTGCTGTTGCTGCCTGTGCAGCCTTGGTCATGTATTGTCACTATTGTGTCAAGAGAAACTCTGAATATGTAATGAGACACGTTTGTTTTATACGGCTGGTAGAACCGTAGAATGAAATGTCATCTGACCGCAAATTTTTTTCCTCTGGCAAACATGTTTCCGCTCTGGACAGGTCCAGCCAACCAATTTGGTTCGTTACCCTTCCGTTATGGGACTTGTCAAAGATTGTTTGCTTTCACTTCTTGCCTTCTTGGCACTTTTGGAATATATGATTGAACAGATGACAAATCAGTGTCCAGATTTTCGTGCAGTAAGGTATTGATCATTGTGCAGATCCTCATATTTGAGCTCAGTTCAAGCTTATATTGACGTCAGATTGACAGTGAATTTACTTGCTTTGGTGGTATTTCCGTTTCCCCAGTCTGAAGATGTCTGATCTTTGGAGAACGGTGGCTTGTAGTAATCATCAGTAGCCAAGTGCCAGGTGCAAGAGGGATGAACAGTTTGCATGGATATATCAGATCAACTACTGAAGTCTTGACTGAACTAATAAGTTCAACGCAAAAATTAGCACTAAGCGCATCTTATCTTACGTTGGGCTATGAATCAACACATAAAGCAAATACGCACAGAACTACAACAAAAAAAAAGAATCAGTTTGTTGCGACTTTTCTCTATTGTTGTGATACTTGCAACGATCAATCTTTGTACAATGAAATCAGGAGCAATCACTCTTTAGTACTATTTCACACGCACTCACCAACCGTCGCCCGGCAGAACCAAGCTAATTAACCTCAGCGAGTCTTTTATATATGGGCACCCTTCATCGATCACACCATTGCAAGTGACAATATAAGTAAACTGCAAACGGCAAGAGCGGGAATAACTGCACCAAGAGAGTTTCCTCTGTATTGAGTTTGCTAGGAAGGAGAGGCATCCAGGAAACTTGCTCAAACACGACTGAGGTATGCAGTTCAACTTTACTTTCTGTGGCCACCACCCTATTGTCTCAGAGGGACATGGAAGGCAAGGAATGGTAGGTGGTCCAGGGAAGGGCCAGCATCAGTGAGAAAGATAGCGCATGGAGATCCGCTGGTGCCATAGAGTGCAAAACCAAAGAAGGTCGTCGAGAGCAACCAACCCATCTCTGGTCTGCTCGCCAAGGCGAAGGAGGCTTACAAGATCCGGCAGCAGAAGGGGAATGGGCTGGGAGTGAGAGATGGTCCGTCGGGCGGTGCTCGAGATGGAGAAGGTGGTGATGCTGGACGATAGCATCCACCCACGAGACTTGGAGGAAGTCGGCATCAAGGAGTTCTGTTACGTTTTGGAGCAGCTTGGGGTCTTCCTTTTTTTTTTTCCAGAGGGCGGGCCAGCTGAGAGGCCCACCTACAGCCATGCGGGCCGGGAGCAGACACGAGGAGCCACCAGGCTCAGGCCTGCTCCCGGAAAGGTGCAACACCGGGTGAGCACCGCTCGAACCCGGGTGAGCAGCTTGGGGTCTTCCTAACGTAGGAGGGCAACGAACACGAGTAGGATTATTGTGGTTGCATGTGCCATGAACTGTAATCGAGAACTGTATGTTTCTAGTATCAAATTCTTATCACACGACAAGCTTAGTCATCAGTTGATGGCAACTTCTCTTGATTCTTTCAGTTTTGTTTAAGTCTTGACTTTATTTTGCATCAGATTGCTCTTATAATCATACGCTGCGTGTTGGTTTTGAGCCGTGCATTCATGATCCGTTCGCCTAGCTTCTCACATATAAACTCAGTTCCCATCAGTGAGACGAAAGGACAACTATACTTGTGCAATGCAGTAGGACATAAAGCAAAGCAAATACACACAGAATTATATACGTGACCTTTCTCTATGTATCACACATGCAGGTATCAAATTTTGATGAATTGATGAGGTGGTCACTCTTTAGTACTCCAACCATTTCCCGGCTCAGAATCAAGCCAATTAACCTCTTCGCGTCTTGTATAGGCACCCTTCATCAATCGCACCATTGCAAGTGACAATAAGTAAATTGCAATGGCGAAAGCTGCACCGTACAGTTCCCTTTATATTGAGTCTATTAGGAATGAGAGGCATCTAGAAAACTTGCTCTGACAACACTGAGGTGTGTTGCTCAGCTTCACTTTCGTTGGTCATCATCCCACTATCTGAAAGGGACAAAGAAGACAAGGAAAGAAGGTTGGGCTAGGGAAGGGCCACATGGGATGTGAAGTATTGTGCATGGCGTGGCTGCCTATGGCGAGGTGGACGGCGGCCAGGTACACACCTTCTTCAGAATGGTGAAACTTGGATTTCTGCGGTCTTCATTTGCTACATACTAATCTGTTGATTCCTGGTTACCAGTAGAGTATAAACACTTCTAGATATAACATGTGCCATGATTTCACCGCTTGTGTGTCCTTCGTATAAAGTCGTAAAATGTTTTTTTTTTTTGAGACGAAGTCGTAAAAATGTTAGCGGCGAGGATCGGGCCGTAGGGACAGCAGCGCTGTTTGCTAAGCATTCAGTTGACCTGTCGACTTCAGATTGCAAGTACCAAATTATTAGTGTGGTCGTGTTCGATTAGAATTGAGTAGAATGCAGTTTAGGTTCTTAGCAATCAGGTAATAAGTAACTATAAAACAAGTGTTTGGTGTTCCTATATCATTTTTTCTCATGAGAATGTCGAGTAACTGCTCTTCTGAAATCCCATGGCCGATGAAAAGCGGCACATGGGAGCACTTCACCAACTGCTACATAAGAACAGGACACGATCAAGGTAGGGCCTGGAGCACGAGCTCAACGATTTGGAACACCGAGTCCCTAGCGTGAGGGCACCGCCGCCAATCCCAACACCAAGCGCGGCCTGGAGACCTAGGAACCACCTCCTGGCCACGGCGTCGTTGACCATGCCGGCGACAGCAGCTCGCGTCGTAGAAGTCCATGCCGATCGCCATCTCATATTTGACCTCAGTTCAATCAATATAAGACATCAGAATCACACTTAATTTACTCGAGATTTCCCCCAGACAGAAGATCTGATATTTGAGACCGGTGGCATAGGAATCATCACTGTTTGTCTACAGGTCTCTCACGACAAGAAAACATGTTTTTAGTCACCAAGTTTTAGTGATCAAAGAAAATTTTTCTATGTTGGTCACTAAAAGTTTATTAATAGTGACTAAGTTTGAGATTTTTTGTGGATATACGCTTTTAGTGACCAACGTTATATGTAGTTACCAAGGCTGTGTTGGTTGCTATATAGTTTTAGTGACCAACATATGCAATTATTGGTCACTATATACATATAGTGACAAGGTTTTAGCCACCAAAATGTGACCAAGTTTGTTAGTGACAAGCTAGCTATTGTGACCAACAATAGACATATAGTGACCAAGTATCTTGGTGACTAATAATTATTTTCTTGTAGTGTCTCAAGTGGATTCATCAGACGATTCACAATGACGATACGCATATCATAGAAGCCAACTGTCCTCCATTCACAACACAATATCACCACAAAGCCAAGTGCAAGGAGAAGGATGATGAACAGTTAGCGGGGATGCATTAGATCAACTACTGAAATCTTAATTGATGTTTCAAGTTCAATACAAACATTAGCATTAAGTGTTTTCTAATCTTACGAACAGCCTGCCGTTGGGCAATACAGCGGCGCCTAAACAAAACTAAGGGCATTTACTCTTTTGCACCAATTCATGTATACCCACCAACCCTTTGCACTACTAATCACAGCAGCGCGACTCCCCTCGGCAACTTTTATATATGGGCATCTTGATGGATCACACCATTGCAAGTGGCTAGAGTACTATTAGTAAACTGCAAACGGTGAGAGCGGGAGGAACTGCACCAGAGAGTTTTCTTGTGTATTCAGTATGTTAGGAATGAGAGGGATCGAAGAAACTTGCTCAGACACCATTGTAGCAGGACGTTCAGCTTCACTTGGTTACTAGCAATATGGACGTGTGTTAGCTGTTGCCACGGATCAAAACAACTCCAGACTTTTTTATACACACAGAGAAGGTATGTTTACCTGGTAGAAGGATGGTCATATGCCAATGTGGTTAATCTAATTAACAAGTAACAAATGAAAAATGCCCAAGACGACAAGACACAACCTTACGAATGCATAATTATAGGGTCGAGAAATAATGTAAACCATAATCCATATATGTTACTCGAGAAATCGAGAATGCACAACAAATAATTTTTGTTTGGCCTAAAGATCCAATGCACTCATGCATATTTCCAGCAGTGAATGTAACAGTTGCGTAATCACTTAAAACCCTAAAGAAATAAACATAAGAGTTAAACTTTTTTTTTTTGCGAATTACACAGTATAACTCAGACACTCACAACGCACGAGTCTCAATCGATGCTTGAAGTTCAATACAAATGTTAACACTAAGTAGTTTCTTATTTTATGAACAAACTGTTGTCGGGCAATGCAACAGCAATGAAGCAAATACACACAGAACTAAGGAGTAATAAGGACCAAAAAGTCAATTCGTTAATTGCAACTTTTCTCTAGTGTCATACTACAACGGATCAATTTTCGTACAATGAAATCTTGGTTGTTTAAATGTTTACTCATTTAGTACTCTTTTCACATGCGCCCACCAAACCTTTGCACTGCTTAGTATCTATAAGATAATTAACCACAACAGCACGCTCCTCTCTGAATCTTTTATATACGGGAACCCTTCATGGATCACACCAATGCAAGTGACTAGTAAACTGCAAAACGGCAAGCCGGAGGAATTGCAGCGAAGAGTTTTCTTACGTATTGAGCGCGCTAGGAATTAGAGGCGTCATGGAAACTTGCTCGGATAACGCTGGAGTAGGTCGTTCATCCTCACGCTCTCAGACTTCGTTTGGGAGCTTGGGATTGGCTGGGATCCACGTCGGTGGAGGAGCTTCACGAGGTGGCAGAGTTCGATACCTGTAAGCACGTCCAGTATACGGTCGACAGTTCTCCAGACATTTGAACCTTGTTCTAGTGTTACATATTTTTCGTGCAATATTTTAAGCGAGGCAGGCGTAGCTGAGCTTCTACAGGCATTACAGCTTTCCTGATTTCAGAGCACGCCTTGTCCATCGTAAAATGGCATTGTTTGGTGAGCATTCACATTGACCTGTCGAGTAGTTTAGGTTGCAGGCACAACAAATTTTTTACCTAAAAAGTTTTCTCATGAGAATTTCGAGTAAGTGAATGTTGTCCTGAACTCCCATGGTCGATGAGCGGCGGCAGAAGGAGCAGCATTTCACGAACTGCAACAAGCGAAGCGACACGGTTCGGAACGACGCCTCCAAGTCGCTAGCGGAAAGCCGCCGCCGCTACTTCGCCCTCATGGCCTGCCCTGTTCCTGACACCATGCCTCCCTCTTGGAATCCTACGCGCAGCCCAGTGCGGACCTTGCTGCAGGGGTCTGGACCATGGCGTCGTTGCCCACGGTGCCGGCGGTAGCTCGCATCGTGCAATTCCATGCCCACCGCGACCTCTCTCTCGTCCCCTACCTTTCGCTCACTTGGGTGCGGGAGATTCCAGAATGGAGAAACTAGTTACTGCTCGGCTGGCGGGGTATGGGGTGGATGCGGTCTCGTTGTGGCCGGACCTCGGCCGCCATGGACGGCTAACGCACGGTGAGGGAGGAAGGTCGCACCGTCGTGGCCGCTGCCGGTGGGTCAGTGCTCCTCAGTTGACCAGCCTGATCTGTATCTGGCTGTTTGCCTTTTCATCCAACGGGGCAGCGGGTACCCGCATGCATGGCCGCTGACTGTAGTCAAAATGACTTTACATAAACCCCCCTAAATTGGATTGTGAATATTGGTCATGATCCACAATTTTACACCGCCGATCTGAACAAGAAAAAAAATGTATGTACAAACTCTGTAGTATATACCATGTCCATGTTTGTCCAGTTAGTGTAATGTCTCCTACTCAGGACATACACGTTCAGATTTCATGGAAACCGTTTATCAGGTGCGTGAGCTAATTAAGGACTATGCTACATCGGATTGGTAGCTTGGTGCTTACGCTTATAATTTCCTCGTGTTGTTTCCTAATTTCCCGGAGAACGGAGGGACGGAGAAACGGGTTCCTGCGTCCGTCTTCTTTCCGGAATCGGATCGCGTCCTGCGACCGACTCGGAAATCGAACCCCCTCGACCGGCGACTTATACTGGGCGCCGTGCCTCATGGTCGCCACACCAAAGCTCTCCCTCCCTCCCTCCCTTCCTGAGTCGGCGAGCATGCGTGGCCTTGGTTCCGCCGCTCGTCCCCACGCCGGCGTCGCTCGTCGCACCGTGGTCGTCTGCGACACAGTCACCGCGGGGGACCGCGCGGTCGGGATGAAGCTGCAGCGGGGCGTCGAGACAGTGTCCGGCAGGCAACGCGAGTCGTTGTCGTCGATGTCGGCACGCCGCGCCAGCCCCAAGGCGCTCTCCGTCTCCGTGCCTAAGTCGACCGTCGCCCACATCAACAGGGCAGCCGGCGTTGCCCGCCGCGCCGCACCCGTCCACGACGCCACCGCCGCGGGCGAGCGCGCGATCCGGAAGCGTCCGCAGAGCGCCGCGCCCGCCGCCCCCCGCGAGATGGCGCGGGATTCGTGCGCTCGTCGCCTGGACGTCGAGTTCTCTGATCGGAAGCGCATCAAGGTGACCCACTACGATGCCACCGACGTTGAGGTGGTGGTCCGTGCCGCCGCCGTCAAGATGCCCGTCAAGAACGCTCAGGACAGCTTAAAGAAGCGGCTGGCGGCCGAGCTGGACGCGCTCCGCGAGCTCGTGAAGAAGGCAGAGGCCCTGTCTGTCGGCAACAAGTGGTTCGTGGCCACCGAACCAAGGCTGGAGGAGGCGACGTTGGCGAAGCGGATCAAGTCATCTCCCCTCGTGGAGCAAATAGATATGCCACGGATGTCGCCGGAAGAGGGCGAGATCATGACCGTCGACCCAGAGGAGGAGGAAATCGACATCTGCGGCGGCGTCTCCCCCGTCGTCGCGATCCGGGACCCCTCACCTCTCGTTCCCGTTGAGGAGGCCAGCAGCTCGGAGGTCGAAAGCCCTGCACCAGCAGCGCTTCCTCCCAAACAGAACAACAGCCCGGCTCCACCGGCGGAGAACGTCACCCCAGAGCCGCCGCGGCAGCCGGAGCCGGCATCGGACAGTGCAGAGTACCGAGCCGGAGGGCGACTTCGACGAGAGCGTCAGCAGCCCGGCTCCATCTGCTGTTCTTCCCAACAAGATCGGCAGCCCTGCGCTGCCACCCAAGCCAGCTGCATCGGTGATGAAACCGGAGACGAAGGTCCAGGGCAACCAGCCCATCTCCGTTCTGCTCGCCAGGGCCAAGGAGGCTTACGAGATCCGGCAGCAGAAGGGGAATGGCTGGGAGCGGGAAAAGGTCCACCGTGAGGTGTGCGAGATGGAGAAGGCGGTGCTGCCCGACGAGACCATCCACCCACAGGACTTGAAGGAGGTTGGCATCATGGAGTTCGGATACGTTCTGGGCCAGCTTGGGATCTTCCTCAGGCCGGACGTGTAATGGTGACGAGCAAGATTAGGATAGCTCTGCAGGTAGGAGTAGCAGATGCCTGTGCAGCCTTGTCATGTATTATTGCGATTTTTCTCTATTGTTCATGTCATACTTGCAACGATCAGGTTTTTTTAAAAAAACTGTGCAACGATCAGTTTTTGTACAATGAAATCAGGAGCAATCACTCTTTAGTACTATTTCACATGCAATTAACCTCACCGAGTCTATTATATATGGGCACCCTTCGTCGATCACACCATTGCAAGTGACAATACAAGTAAACTGCAAACGGCAAGAGCGCACCAATAGAGTTTCCTTTGTATTGAGTCTACTAGGAACGAGAGGCATCCAGGAAACTTGCTCTAGCACCATTGAGATAAGCAGTTCGGCTTTACTTTTTGTGGCGATCACCCTATTGTCTCGGAGGGACATGGAAGGCAAGGGATGGTAGGTGGTCCAGGGAAGGGCCACCATCTGTGAGAATGATGGAGCATGGAGATCCGGTGGTGCCATAGCGTACAAAACCGGAGAAGGTCGTCAAGGGCAACCAACCCATCTCTGGTCTGCTTGCCAAGGCAAAGGAGGCTTACAAGATCCGGCAGCAGAAGGGGAATGGGTTGGGAGTGAGAGATGGTGCGTCGGGCGGTGCTCGAGATGGAGAAGGTGGTGATGCTGGACGATAGCATCCACCCACGGGACTTGGAGGAAGTCGGCATCAAGGAGTTCTCGTTACGTCTTAGAGCAGCTTGGGGTCTTCTAAAGCAGGAGGGCAACGAACACGAGTAGGATTATTTTGGTTGCATGTGCCATGAACTGTAATCGAGAACTGATTATTGTGGTTGCATGTGCCATGAACTGTAATCGAGAACTGTATGTTTGTAGTATCAAATCTTATCACACGACGAGCTTAGTCATCAGGTGATCGATGGCAATCTTTCTTGATTCTTTCAGTTTTGCGTAATTATTGACTTTATTTTGCGTCAGAATGTTGCGTGTTGATTTTGAGCCGTGCATTCATGATCCGTTCGCCTAGCTTCTCACATACAAACTCAGGTCCAATAAGTGAGACGAAGGGCAGGCAACTACACTTGTGCATGCAGTAGGACATAAAGCAAAGCAATACACACAGAACTATAGGACCTTTCTCTATGTATCACATGCAATCACAGCATTACACATACTTGTACACTATTATTGTCATGATGCACTCACATTTTCTATGCTCATGCATCTTGATGATGGCGTTCACTCTTAGCACTCCAACCATTTCCCGGCTCAGATCAAGCCAATTACCTCTTCGCGTCTTGTATATATAGGCACCCTTCATCAATCGCACCATTGCAAGTGACAATAAGTAAATTGCAACGGCGGAAGCGTGATTGTGGGAGGAACTGCACCGTACAGTTCCCTTTATATTGAGTCTATTAGGAATGAGAGGCATCTAGAAAACTTGCTCTGACAACACTGAGGTGTGTCGCTCAGCTTCACTTTCGTTGGTCATCATCCCACTATCTGAAAGGGACAACGAAGACAAGGAAAGAAGGTTGGGCTAGGGAAGGGCCACATTGGATGTGAAGTATCGTGCATGGCGTGGCTGCCTTTGGCGGGGTGGACAGCGGCCAGGTACACACCTTCTTCAGAATGGTGAAACTTGGATTTCTGCGGTCTTCATTTGCTACATACTAATCTGTTGAATCCTGGCTACCCCTGCGTAGAGTGTAAAATACACTTCTACATATAACATGTGTCATGATCTCATGGCTTGTGTTGTCTTCCGTAAAGTCGTAAAATGCTAGCGGCGATGATCGGGCCGTAGGGACAACAGCGCTGTTTGCTGAGCATTCACATTGACCTGTCGAGTTGTTCAGATTGCAAGTACCAAATTATTTGTGTGGTTGTGTTCGATTAGAATTGAGTAGAATGCAGTTTAGGTTCTTGGCAATCAGGTAATAAGTAACTATATATCATTTTTTCTGGTGAGTATGTCGAGTAACTGCTCTTCTGAAATCCCATGGCCGATGAAAAGCGGCACATGGAGTGAGAGCACTTCACCAACTGCTACGTACAAGCGAGCACAGGACACCATCATGTACCATAGGCAGGGCCTGGAGCACGAGCTCAACGATTTGAAATGCAAGTTCGTAACGTGAGGGCGCCGCCGCTAATCCCAATACCAAGCGTGGCCTGGAGACCCAGCAACCCCCTCCTGGCCACGACGTCGTTGAAGTCCATGCCCATCGCCATCTCATATTTGACCTCAGTTCAATCAATATAAGACATCAGATTCACACTTAGGCCCTGTTTGGATACAACGTATTTTTGTAGTTTTCAGGCCAAACCATGGTTTTGTGAAAAAAAACTGTAGTATTGAAAGCTCCAGGCTGTTTGGGTGTCAAATTAGCTGCAGTTTTGAAAACCAAAGTATCATCAATACCATGGTATTTTTAGAGTTTCCAAAAATCCACTCTCTACCTCTTTTTTTAAACTGAGAAATGCTGGTCATCTCACAAGTGCTCCGGTTGCTTTACATACGTATGCAATGCTTTCCAATGCAGTTAATCGTAATATAGTTGATACTTGCTGGTGGCTATTCATGCATAGTTTTATAAGATATTTTCCTCCCTGTTATCTCAAAAGACATCACATAATTGCCATGCAAGCCGGAGAAAAAAATATTAGATGATTAAAAGACAAGGCAAAACAACCGGTATGAAGTGCATTGGTAGCATGCCGTTAATTGGCTTCCTATCACAGCTTAGCAAGGTAAAATGAACACAAAGACAGTGAAATATATTGAGGTTACCAAACAACCTACGGTTTTGTTAAAACATAAGAAAACCATGGTATTTGAAAACCGTAGTCTTTTTCGGGTGCGCTAACCAAAACTGTAGTTTTTGAATACTATGGTTTGTAAATACTACTGCAACACCCAAACAGGGCCTTATTTTACTCGAGATTTGCACCCAGACAGAAGAAGGTCTGATATTTGAGACGGGTGGCTTATAGGAATCATCACTGTTTGTCTACAGGTCTCTCAAGTGGATTCATCAGACGATTCACAATGCATATCATAGAAGCCAACTGCCCTCCATTCACAACACAATATCACCACAAAGCCAAGTGCAAGGAGGAGAAGGATGAACAGTTAGCGGGGATACATTAGATCAACTACTGAAATCTTAATTGATGTTTGAAGTTCAATACAAACATTAGCATTAAGTGTTTTCTAATCTTACGAACAGCCTACCGTTGGGCAATACAACGGCGCCTAAACAAAACTACACGGAGAACTAAAAAGGGCCAAATAATATGTTCGTTAATTATTGATTTTTCTGTATGGTCGGTCATGGTACTTCCACGGATCAATTTCTGTACAACGAAACTAAGGGCATTTACTCTTTTGCACCAATTCATGTATACCCATTACCCACCAACCCTTTGCACTACTTGGAATCAAGCTAATTAATCACAGCAGCGCGCCTCCTCTCGGCAACTTTTATATATGGGCATCTTGATCGATCATACCACAGCAAGTGGCTAGAGTCTTAGTAAATTGCAAACTGTCAGAGCGGGAGGAACTGCACCAGAGAGTTTTCTTGTGCATTCAGTATGATAGGAATGAGAGGGATCGAGGGAACTTGCTCAGACACCACCGAAGCAGGATGTTCAGCTTCACTTTTAGTGGTTACTAGCAATTGGACGTGTGTTGCTACGATCGAAACAACTCCAGATTTTTGGTACACAAAGAGAAAGCATGTTTACCTGGTAGAAGGATGGTCATATGCCAATGTGGTTAATCAAATTAACAGCAACAAATAAATAATGCCCAAGGATGGTCGTATGCATAATTATAGGAACGAGGAAGAATGTAAACCATAGTCCATGTATGTTACTCGGGAAATCGAGAATGGACAACAAATAATTTTTGTTTGGCCTAAAGATCCAATGCACTCATATTTCCAGCAGTGGTTGCGTAATCACTTAAAACCCTGAAGAAACATAAGTCTCAATCGATGCTTGAAGTTCAATACAAATGTTAGCACTAAGTAGTTTCTTAATTTTATGAACAAACTGCATGCCGTTGGACAATGCAACAGCAATGAAGCAAATACACGCAGAACTAGGGAACAAAAAACAAATCAAATCGTTGCAACTTTTCACTAGTGTCATACTAGAACGGATCAATTTTTGTACAATGAAATCTGGGTTGTTTACTCATTAGAACTCTTTTGATCTTTTCACACGCGCCCACCAAACCTTTGCACTGCTTAGTATCTAAGATAATTAACCAGAACAGCACGCTCCTCTCTGAATCTTTTATATACGGGAACCCTTCGTGGATCACACCAATGCAAGTGACTAGTAAACTGCAAAACGGGAGGAATTGCATCGGAGAGTTTTCTTACGTATTGAGCGCGCTAGGAATCAGAGGCATCAAGGAAACTTGCTCCGTTAACCTGAAGTAGGTAGTTCATCTTCACGCTCTCAGGCTTCGTTTGGGAGCTTGGGATTGGCTGGGAATGCGACTCCCACATCGGTGGAGGAGCTCCACGAGGTGGCAGAGTTCCTTGCAGACGTGTTGGACGGCGTGATGAAACTGAAAGCCGCGCAGCGCGACGAGGAGGACGAGCTGCGCGGAGCGGGGTGACGCCGCGTGAGAGCCATGCGACACGTCATGCTCGCGGGCTTCGCACGGCAACACGAGTCACGGACTCGCAGCTTCCTGCAATGCTTTCTTTTCCTCTCCGGCGAGGTGAGTGATTGCCTCCGGCGGGGTGGACTCACGGCCGGCAATCCCTTCTCCAGTGATCGTGATCCTCGATCGGCAGTCGGAA